>SJYC01143102.1:0-45103 GCA_006408675.1 Madoqua kirkii
AGGCCTCGGGTGCCTGGCAGCATGTCGAGGAGAGCCTGGTAATTCTCCTCACTGAGGAGTGCTTCCAGGATGGCCTCAACCCCTTCGTCTCCTGCAGGGGCCCCCGTAGAAGACCAGGGCGTGTCCTGGGTGGCCGTGGCAGCCAAAATTTCCTCTAGGAGGCTGGGCGACCTGAGGAAGGCTGGGTGGGCCCCCGCGATGACACATGGGGACCCTGCAAAATGCCCTTTTGAGCCCGGTTTGCCTGGGGCAGCCAGGAGCTCTCTTGGAGGATGTTGAGCCTAGGAGGGTGAGGTGTGCCTGGTCCTTGGCACAGGGCCCCAGTCAAGGCCCCAGCGTGGTGCAGATACTGGTGACAGCCAACATTTTCTCTAAGCAGCTAGATGTGCTCATGAAAGCTCTTTGTTTTGCTGTGTCTACAGTGCCCCCTGGGGAAGGCACCAGTGAGATCACGATGCCCATGACATCTAAGAGCTCTTCTAGGAGGCTGGGTGTGCCTGGGAAAGCAGAGTCCTATCCTTGGTCAGCAGCCATTTCCAGGAAGGCCGGGGCGAGCCTTAGACACCATGGCAGCCAAGAGCTCCTTTGGAGGCTCATGGAGCTTGAAAGGCTGGGAGCTGGGGCTGTGGCTCTACTGGAAGGATTATGTCTTCAGCGTAGTGTGACTCCAGCCAGCGCATGATGAGTGCCTCTGGCGTTCCAGGAGGCAGGTTGTCCCCTTGCCCAGACTGCCTTGGGGCTGTGACGTCAGGGGAGCACACGGCCCAGGGAACTGCTACCTGGGGAGGAGATGGTGACTTTCCACTTGGCTGTAGAGCCAGCAGGCTGGCTGGACCTTAAAGATCATCAATGCCTGGCCCACACAAACCCCAGAATCAGTCCAAGGCACCCAGAAAGTGGCGACCCCAAAAGGAGCAGCTGCAGCAAAATGTGGCATGCTCTACTGTGGTGGAGAGGGGCAAATGGGAGGAGAGATTCTCTGGACTGCATGTGGTGGGGCCCTTCATTCCTCTGGAGCAGGAGTAATTGTGGCTGCTGTGTCACCTGGCCCTTGGGCTCAGCCATTGCCTGGCCCACTTGGTCTATGCTGGGGTTGCTGAGCTCTTCAGTTCTGAAACCATATCTAGGGGAGCAAACGGCAGACAGGCACATCAGAAGTCATGACCATCCAGATCACCATTCTGGCACCTCCCCTGCACCCATTCAACAGCCCACCTGGCCGCTTGGCCTCTGGTCTGTCAGGCCCAGGGTGACTCCTGCAGGGCCGTTTTCTGCAAACGAATCCCTTGACATGGGAAACGAGGAGGTGCCTGCACGGCCACAAGCACCCCAAAGCCCTCCACTCAGCCCATAGACTTTTGGCCCCCTCCCCCAAAGCCCAAACACAAACTTAAGCCCCAGCCCCAGCCCCAGCCCGAGCCTACATGTACCCAGCTCCAAACGTTCAGCAGGACTGAACCCTCCTGACTCCTGGGCCATGTCTTGGGACCATTCGCTGGTAGGAGAACTTACCTGGATTTGAGGTTCTGTGATTTCCGTCTGATTAGCCAGTTCTTCCCTGGTGGCAATTCCCAGGAAGCAATCCCTCGTGAAGGCTTGCACAAGAATCCTTGTTTGAGAAGGGGAGATGACTGTCCTCTTTCTCTGGGCCTCTCTGGCTGAGTCTCCTACCAAAGAAAGAGTACACCGAGAGGAGAGGATTATAAGGCTCATTGCAGGGTCACAGCACAAATACCCTAGATGGTGTGGAGCAGACTTAGATTCCTACATACCTGAATCACCACAGGTAGCTCTGTACCTGGGGCAGGGCTATAAGGAATACACCCATAGATGGATCGGGTACCTGGATCCATTGTGGATGGATTTGTGTGTGCCTGCATGGACACACGTGCACACTCCACACACATGCATGTCCCTGTGTGTCTCTTTCCTCCTCCAGTCTTGCCAGTGAGTACCCTGAAGCATGCCCCTCTGCCAAGGTTGCCAGGGCAACCAGAGCCAAATTATCCTGACCGGGGCTGGGCAGGGTGTGCAAAGGGGACCAGTGCTGCCTGACTGCAGTGACTGGGGTTTTTGAACCACGATTTGGGACACCGATGGGCTGGCAGCAACCAGATAGCCCTGTTTCTTCTTCTCCAAACCCCGCCACACACCACCACACTCCCCCCACGCCTAGCCACTCCCCCCCTTGGTGTTTCTGGGCCTCTTGTGGCCATCCATGAGCAGAGAGAATTTTCGGGCAAGAAGAGGAGGGTTCGGGACCCCCTCTGGGACTTGATTTTGGAGAACGCTGGCTAAATTACCTGGAGTGGAAGACTGAGGTCAAGGATGGGGCGACAGTGGCATGGGCGTGGACCTTGGCCCCCCTTCCCCTTCTTGGTGCACATATTCAGTCAGCTATCGGCTCTGCTTTAACCATCTTCTTTGTTGGTTTTGAAACCAGACCTAGGGGCAAACAGAGAATTCTTTCTCTGGAGAAAGGCCGCCAGGTGCTTTTAGCTGACTGGGATCAGCATAGAGAGCCTTAAGAGGAGAACGGGAGCAGAGATGGGGGCCTAACTGAACTCTGCTTTTGGCAATGCCAAGCTCCCATGCCAGTCGTTCTCTGGTCCCTATCCTAGGGTAGGGGTTTTGTTGAATGGGCCTCTCTGGCTGAGCTCCTACCAAAGAAAGAGTACACCGAGAGGAGAGGATTATAAGGCTCATTGCAGGGTCACAGCACAAATACCCTAGATGGTGTGGAGCAGACTTAGATTCCTACATACCTGAATCACCACAGGTAGCTCTGTACCTGGGGCAGGGCTATAAGGAATACACCCATAGATGGATCGGGTACCTGGATCCATTGTGGATGGATTTGTGTGTGCCTGCATGGACACACGTGCACACTCCACACACATGCATGTCCCTGTGTGTCTCTTTCCTCCTCCAGTCTTGCCAGTGAGTACCCTGAAGCATGCCCCTCTGCCAAGGTTGCCAGGGCAACCAGAGCCAAATTATCCTGACCGGGGCTGGGCAGGGTGTGCAAAGGGGACCAGTGCTGCCTGACTGCAGTGACTGGGGTTTTTGAACCACGATTTGGGACACCGATGGGCTGGCAGCAACCAGATAGCCCTGTTTCTTCTTCTCCAAACCCCGCCACACACCACCACACTCCCCCCACGCCTAGCCACTCCCCCCCTTGGTGTTTCTGGGCCTCTTGTGGCCATCCATGAGCAGAGAGAATTTTCGGGCAAGAAGAGGAGGGTTCGGGACCCCCTCTGGGACTTGATTTTGGAGAACGCTGGCTAAATTACCTGGAGTGGAAGACTGAGGTCAAGGATGGGGCGACAGTGGCATGGGCGTGGACCTTGGCCCCCCTTCCCCTTCTTGGTGCACATATTCAGTCAGCTATCGGCTCTGCTTTAACCATCTTCTTTGTTGGTTTTGAAACCAGACCTAGGGGCAAACAGAGAATTCTTTCTCTGGAGAAAGGCCGCCAGGTGCTTTTAGCTGACTGGGATCAGCATAGAGAGCCTTAAGAGGAGAACGGGAGCAGAGATGGGGGCCTAACTGAACTCTGCTTTTGGCAATGCCAAGCTCCCATGCCAGTCGTTCTCTGGTCCCTATCCTAGGGTAGGGGTTTTGTTGAAAGAGCACTTGCAGGGCGTCCCCTGGCTCAGCTTCAGAACGAGCCTCCCCTTCGAGATCCTGCGGTGATGGGGCCTGTAGAAGAAGAGCAGGAAGGGAAAAATCTCATAGCACATGGGAGAGGACTTGTCAGCAGAGGCCAAGCATGCTCCTCGCCCAGGGGACTTGCCCCTGTGCCTGAGCAAATCTGGGAACCGGGGATGGATGTGCATTTGGAAGTCACATAGGTACACTCCAACAGCTAGGCTGAGAGGCAAGGGTGGCGAGAACATCCTCCACCACCAGCCCACCCCGGATTGCAAGAAACACCAGCAAGCAGAAAGGAAACCCAACCCAGTTTCAAACCATGGTGGCGAGAATGCCCACCCACCGAAAACTGCAACACTATCCCGCCACATGTTTCTGGCCATCTGTGGAGATGCCAGGGAGACGTCTCAATGAGGCTGCTTCCAGATTTCCCTCCATCACGATTCCAGTGGGATAGTGCCTGGCTTCCTGAGACTGACATGAACAAGGGCCATTTTTGCCATCACTAGCAGAAAAGGAAAGGAAACGGTAGGAAGACAAAGAAAAGCCCAAACTCGCAATGCCTGACAGAAGGCAGAAGTCACTAGCCCATTGTGAACAGGAAACCACTGAAGGTAGTAAGCCCACACAGCTCCCCGCCTCACATTCGCACAGGAAGATGTGAGGATATAGGGCCCCATCCCAGCATAGCTCCCCCATGCCAGCCTCTTCAGCCCCCTGCACGCCATCCCCTCACACAACACCATCTTCCCAGAAAAGAGAACGGAGAAGCCATGCATGTGCCAAAGGAGCAAGATGAATGAACAATGCCCTTTCGGGCACACCTGATGCCTGAGAACCGTGAGCCCAGCCAATCGGCCCCCACCATCTTGGTGGTAGGTTGACACGTTTGCCGTGAACCCTTGGCCACTCAATACAAAATCCCCTGAGACCTGATCTGACCCGACGGCAAACACACCACTTGAGGTGTTGGAGGAGCCACAGAAGCCATGGTGGGAGAGCCACACGGACGCTACAGACTGCTGGCCTCGTGGGCCGGGACCCGCAGCTCAGGACTTTGGAGAGTGGGAGGCGGCTCTGCTCCTATTTACCTAAACAAGGTTTGTGTGCGTAGATGGAGGGGAAGCCCCTGTCCTCTTTCCAGGCAGAGACCCTGGACGGAGTCCCGTGGAGCAAGCGGGCTTTCATGGGCAGAGCCCATGCCCCAGACTCCCAGGTCCCTGTCAGGGTGGACGGGTAGTTCGGAGGCTTTGGTTTGTGGCCGTTTCATGCAGCGGGGAGTAGAATCCACCCCAGGCTTAGGGGCCCTCAGCAGTTCCAAAATAACTAACTGCCCAGGAACTCCCCTAGGTCCCTTTGATGTGACTGCCCATGAACTGTTTCCCAGCCTTCCTTTCTTTCCAACCTGCTCTGGAATTTCCCACCTTTTCATATTCCACAGATCCCTTGGCCTCAATAGGCCCGGTTTCTTTGGGAAGGGAAGTCTCAGCTCTCGATCTCCCCTCAGTGGATCCCTGGGTCTTGCACCTGTAGCACCCACTGCTGTAGGGAAAGGACTTGGAATTGGAATCTGGTTGTAATGAGAGGCCAGTGCTAGAGCTGTGAGAGAAGAGTAGGTTACCCATTGCCAGCATTTTGATGCATGTACATGGGGGCAGAAAGTTTCCCAGAGAATCACAAAGAATACTCAGCATAGGATTCACACTGACTGCCACATGAAAGATGGGTGGTGTGAGGCCAGCCTTTGTTCCAGGCGCAGACCCAGCTCTGGGGGACTCCTTCCTGTGTAGCTCAGCACCCCTCCCCAGCCTCCTCACCTCTGTGCTCTGCTGTGCTGGGCTGCAGGTCCTCCTGCTACCTCAGAGGCAGGGGTTCTTGGGGCTCATGGTCAGAGCCGGGTGTGCTAAGCTCCATTGCAGCCTGAAACTGGGCCTTGGGGTGTGTCCTGGGTGGTGTTTGTAAAGCAGGCCTTTCCCACTTCCTCTTCATTCCCAGTTGAGCTGATTCCTCCATGGGCACGTTCACCTGGAGCCTGCACTGGGCCTCACGGGCAGGAGGGTGGAGATTAACACCTCCCTGGGGAGGTGAATCGGGTGCCCCCTTCATTGGCCACATTGACTGGGAAGCTCTGAAATGACACTGACCGTCAGCCAGCCCTGCCTAGAGTCTACTGAGCTGGGCCTCACCAGTATGACAGCTGCTTCTGCCCACTCGAAATTCTGCTGACAGCAGAAACATGTGCCGGCTCAGGTACCCACCCTAGATGAAGCAGAAGTCCTTGAGGGCATGGGATCTTCCTGGGCAGCCAGTGCTACCTGGACTCTCCCATGCCACCTACTTTGCTCTCCCCTTGGCTGTAGACACGCCCAACCCACAGACTTCTGAGTCATACCCACAGGGGCTTGCTTGATGCAGAGATACCCCAGGAAACCTCCATCCACACACACAGGGAAAGCACTCATGGTTATTCTGGTGGGATGGGAGAGGGGACCTGGCCCAGGCTGGAGCTCCCGTGTTACCTTTCTGTTCCTTTGAGCAAAGGGCCAGAGACCTCTCTTGGGGTCCTGAGGCAGCAGCAATTTCTTTCCCACACACTCTGCCTGTGAGTTCCCCTGAGGTCTCTGCCTCTGGAAAGGGGCAAACAGCAAAGCATCTTGGCTGCCCATGAACTGGCTGGGGGCTCCTCTCAGCTGTGAGGCCTGGGGATCTGATTTCTGTGTTCTGTTGGGTTCTGTTGCTAGGAAGTTATGTCATTTCCTGGTTTCCTTGCCAAGGTCCCTTACACAAAGCTCCCCAAGAGAAACTCTAGATTTCTGTCTGTTCACCCAACCCCTTAGACCATGTGCAGGCACAGTGTCACCCACACCACTCACCTCACAGTTTTTGGCAGGCCTGGGTGCAGCCTGGGCCTGAGCTCTGAGACACAGCTCTTTCAGACAGGCTCTTTCTTCTCATCTGTGGTGTGGCCCTTGACAAGCCATATGCCTCTCAGGGATTCCATAGTCTCTTCATCTGCAGATCTGAGTCAATCTCTCATCTACTGCCTTGGTCTGTCAGCCTACAACACCTACATGCCTTTCAACCTGGGGCCGGTATCACAGGGAGCTTGTCCCTGGGACTTCCCAAAGTCAAGATTAAATACATGGCTGACGTAGCACAGAATGGGGCAGACGCAGGCCTGGATGGGCTCTGGGTCCTCGAAAAGGCACTCCCCTTCCTGCCTATTTTGGGACCAGATCCCCCTCCCCCAATGGAGGAATGAAAGTAAGACTGGAAGGTCACCTTCTCTTATTTAAAAGAAGACCTAACTTTCTGGTCCTCTTTTTTCCATTGAGATTCTGGTTCAAGTGCCCCATCCTAGCTTTTATGAGTGGCTGCGCCTATAATGGCTCCCTGCTTTCTTTTCCTTTACTCTCATAAGCTTGGGTCATTTGTCCCACTTCTTTGGTGAATGGGCACTGTCATTGATTCTAATTTACAGATAGATTTATGAAAAGGTCTGTAAAATCTACTAATTTCCTTTGTCTTGTTCAGTGTCTCTCTCTAGAAATGCCTTTCTTTTTCATTCAAAATTCAGTCTCTGTCTTCCTTTTTCTCTTTCTCTCTCTCTCTCCTATGGATGGATGGATGCATTTGAATGCACATGGATATTGTTAGCTTGGGGTTAGGTTTTAGGGATAGGTTAGAGTGAGATCAAGTGTTTAGGTTGGAGTTGGTGTTGAGGGATGGGACAAGGGTGGTGTGTTTTTTCTTGGAGAATTTAGTGCTGTTTGTTCTTAGTCTACTTTACATAGGAACCGCTTATCAGATACATCACTTGCAAGTCATCTCTTATGTTCAGTTTACCATCTTTTTGATTTGTGAAATCTTGATTCCCTGGCGGCTCAGATGGCAAAGCATCTGCCTGCAATGTGGGACCCTGGTTTGATTCCTGGGATGGGAAGATCACTGGAGAAGGAAATGGCAACTCACTCCGGTACTCTTGCTGAGAAAATTCCATGGATGGAGGAGCCTGGTGGGATAGAGTCCATGGAGAGTCAGACATGACTGAGCCACTTGACTTGACTTGTGGTTGGCATGCAGATTTGTAGTTTCAACACCACTAAAGGTTGTGTTGGGTGCAGGAGGGCCGAGAACTCCATGTTCAAGGTCAGGAGGGGCAGCCCTGATTAGATACCCCTCATCCAAGGTAAGCATCATTGGCTGCACTTTGCTGGAGCAACTGTGAATAGATACCCCACAACCAAGGTAAGAGAAACCAAAGTAAGGTGGTAGGTGTTGTGAGATGGCATCAGAGGGCAGACACACTGAGACCATAATCACAGACAACTAGCCAATCTGATCACATGGACCACAGCTTTGTCTAACTCAATGAAACTAGGCCATGCATGAGGGGTCACCCAAGGTGGACGGGTCATAATGGAGAGAGCTGACAGAATGTGGTCCACTGGAGAAGGGTATGACAAACCACTTCAGTATTCTTGCCTTTAGAACCACACAAACAGTATGAAGAAGCAAAATGAGAGGGTACTGAAAGAGGAACTCCCAGGTTGGTTAGTGCCCAATATGCTACTGGAGATCAGTGGGGAAATAACTCCAGAAAAACTGAAGGGATGGAGCAAAAGCAAACACAGTACCCCACTGTGGATGTGACTGGTGAAACAAGCAAGGTTCCATGCTGTAAAGAGCAATATTGCATAGGAATCTGGAATGTTAGGTTCAAGAATCCAGGCAAAGTGGAAGTGGCCAAACATGGGATGGCAAGAGTGAACATAGACATTCTAGGAATCAGCGAACTAAAATGGACTGGTGCTGGGGTCCAGCCTCGGTGGATCCAGGGTGATTTGAAGGTGGGGACAGAGTTGGCGTCCTTGGAAAAATACATATTTAATTACAGATATATAGATATTAGAAACGGATAGTGTAGTAGGAAAATTAGTGGAGAAAAAGATGCTGAATAACTTGGTTTATGTGGAATAGCATCCATGCTCCAGATGGGAATTCAGTCAGAAAAACGGGGAGCAGAAAAGAACAACATGAGGGAATCAGTCTTTCCAGAAACTGATACAATTTCTTTATTTTGGGGATTGCTTATATACCTTTTGTTACACATAGGGATGAATACAGAGTCACGTGGGGGTCAGCAGTCCTGACCTTATCAAAATCAGTTGCTTCACATAATAAAGGTCTTAGGGGTTTTTACATAATCTTCAAGCCATTTCTGCCTGCTGACATTTACAACCCTTGCTTTCTGATAACAAAAAACTTAATTTTTCCAAGGGTGTTTTTCCTAAACCAGGCATCACCCTCCAAAGAAAGTTGCATTCCTATAGGGTGAAGATGTAGTAAGTTAGAACCAAGAAAGAAATTTATTTAACCCAAGGTTAACATGATTAATCTTAAAGGTTAATTCTTATTTCTCCTATATGCTTAAAGGTTAATGCTCATTCTTCTATATGCTAGTTATATTCATTATAAGGGCAGGGAATATGGAGATTTAGCAGCAAACATCAGCCCAACAAATAAAAATCCTTTCACCAATGTTCCTGTTAAGATCTACTTAGTCTTAAGATAGTGATAAAGTTACATTTTCACATAGCAAGGACAGAGTGATTTATAACAAAGTACAGTGATCTATTACAAAAGAGAAAGTTCATTAACTCAAAAAGTCTAGTATTGTTAACCTTAAAAACTACTATATTTCCTTTTCTATATTCCAAATACATTGATTAATATATTCCCAGGTTCCTAAGGATATGGAGGTCTGGCAGCAATCATTGACACAAGAACAAAAAGCCCTATTGAAATTAAGACTCTCACAATACTCCAAAACTCTCTGTGCTGTTTATGGTTGAGAGGTAATAAATAATCATGTGTCAGCAGAGAGGTTTAACCTGAGAGCTCTTATGCCATCTAAGGCATGGAATTAGCAGCAATTATTGACACAACAAATGAAAAAAACGCTTCACCAATATAATTTAAAACCAACCCACTATACTAATAATTTATAACTTCCCATAAGAATTTGCCTTTAGTAAGTCTAAAACATCATGTGCCTCTCACAGTTGGGACCGACCCACCCACCCCCACTCAAGAGGAATACCAAGGGTCATGCCGTGACTCAAGAGGAGCCTCGTTTTCCCCTGCTCAGATCCAGATGAGGGTCCCTTTCCCTGCTCTGTCAGGAAAGGGTACCTGGAGCTCCTCTTGCATCCCAAGAGATGGTGCGCTCGCCAAGAGAGTCGAGAGGACTCCAGGGCTCGAGCCACCATTCCCTGAGACCCTCAAATGCCTCAGTCCACTCCAGATGAACCTGACTGCCCTGTACTGCCTTGACTGTCCCCTCGAGGTTCGACTCAAACCACACTGGCACTTGTGACAGACCTGTGGCACATTGAGGGAAAGCCACAGATCCCTGTGTGTGCTCAAAATCGAATCCTGACACTGCTGCTGCAGCTTGGGAGGAAAGTGTTCGTGCACGTCTCCACGTGAGACAAAACCTGACTCCACTGTGGAGGCTCCAGGGGAACCCCAAGATCCATGTCAGCACAGGTGAGGAAAGCTCAGGCTCCAGCCTCAACTCCAGATGAAGACTGAGGACCCGGCACTGACTGGCGAGAAATCCCCAGAGGCCCCCCGAAACTGGCAAAAAGACTGACCTCTCCTGACGCCACAAAAGTGGTTCCCTCAGGTCCTCATCATAACTCGAGAGGACCCTGCTGCAACCGAGAAAAACCAGGAGCTTCTCCCTGCAGGCAGGCTGAGGACCTTGTCCAGTGCGTCGTCTCGAGGGAAATCACCCCTTCCCTCTTGAACCTCAAAAGGCTCCTTCACATCCTTGCTGTGACCCACGAGGTTCTCCGATCCACCCGTCTACACTGAAGAGGAAAAAGGAGGGTACCATCACGACTCAAGAGGAGCCCTGTTTTCCCCTGCTCAGCTCCGGATGAAGGTACCTTTCCCTTCTCTGCCGGGAAAAGATTCCCTGAGCTCCCCTCACTTCTCAAGAGGAGAGGCTCCCCCCAGGAATGTCTAGAGGAATTCCAGGGGTCATGTTACCATTCCCCAAGACCCCCAAATGTCTCAGTTCACTCCAGATGAATCTAATTGCCCTGCACTGCCATGACTGTCACCACGAGGATCAACTCACGGCATGCTGGCAAGTATGACAGCTCTGTGGCACCTCGAGGGATAGTCACAGATCCCTGTGTCCTCTCGACGGGAAGCCAGACACTGTTACTGCAGCTCGGGAGGAAAGCAGCCGTGCACGTCACCAGGTGAAACAAGTCCTGACTCCCCTGTGGAAGCTCCAGGAGAACCCAAAGACCCATGTTATCCCGGGCCAGGAAAGCTAAGGCTCCAGCTTCAGCTGCAGACGAGGACTGAGGACCCGGCACCAAGTGGGGAGGAATCCCGAGAGGGCCCTCACAACTCACACAGAGACTGGCCTCTCCTGAGGACACAGGTGCAGGTCCCTGAGGTCCACGTCATAACTCGAGAGGACCCCACCGAAACTCGAGTAAAAAAAAAAAAAGGAGCTTCTCCCCTGCAGGCGGGCTGAGGCCCTTGTCTGCTGCAGTGTCTCAGGGGAAATCACCCCTTTCCTACTGAACCTCAAAAATGTCCTGCACCCCCTTGCTGCGACCTACAAAGTTCACCGACCCACAGTCTCCCTCAAGAGGAACACTGAGGGTTTTGCCGTGATTCAAGAGGTGCCCCATTTTCCGCTGCTAAGCTCCATATGAGGGTCCCTTTCCCTGCCCTGTCGGAAAAAGATTCCCGGCACTCCCCTCACATCCCAAGAGAAGGTGCTTTTCCCAGAAGAGTCGGGAGGAATTCCATGGGTCGTGCCATAATTCCCCAAGATCCCCAAATAATTCAGTCCACCCACATGAACTTGATTGTCCTGAGCTGCCTCTACTGTCACCCCAAGGATCGATTCACACCATTCTGGCACGTGTGACAGCCTGTGGCACCTCGAGGGAAAGCCAAAATTCCCTGTGTCCGCTGCAGCTCGGGAGGAAAGCGGCCATGCACCTTTCCTCGAGACAAGAGAACTGACTCCCCTGTGTAGGCTCCAGGGGAACCCCAAGACCCATGGCAGCATGGGCGATGACAGCTCAGGCTTCATTCTCAGCTCCAGATGAGGACTGAGAACATGGCAGCGACTGGGGAGGAATTTCCAGAGGATTCTGGCAACTCGGAGGGAGACTGGCCTTTGCTGAGGGCAGGTCCCTCAGGTCCCCAACATAACTCGAGAGGACCACACTGCAACTCAAGAAAATCTAGGAGCTTCTCCCCTGGAGGCGGGGTGAGGCCTTTGTCTGCTGTGACTTCTTGGGGGAAATCATCTCTTCCCTCTTGAACCGCAAAAAGGTCCTTCACATCCTTGCTTCGACCCATGAAGTTTCCCGACCCCGAAGTTTCCCGACCCACACGTACTCCTCGAGAGGAACACCGAGGGTTCTGCCGCGACACAGTGGAGCCCAGTTATTCCCTGCTCAGCTCCAGATGAGGGTCCCTTTCCCTGCTCCGTCTGGAAATAATTCCTGGTGCTGTCCTCGCAAACCAAGAGGAGGTGCTCTCCCCAGGAGAGGCGGGAGGAGCTCCAGGTATCGTGCCACCATTCCCCAAGACATCCAAATGCCTGGTTCACTCCAGATGCACCTGACTTCCCTGCACTGCCTCGACTGTCACCTCGAGGATCGACTCATGCCACGCTGGCACCTGTGACAGCCCTGTGGCACTTCGAGTGAAAGCCAAAGATCCCTGTGTCTACTCAAATGAGAAGCCTGACACTGCTGCTGCAGTTCGGGGGGAAAGTGGCCATGCACATCTCCAAGCGAGACGAGACCTGATTCCCTTTTGGAGGCTCCAGGGGAACCCCAAGACCCATGTCAGCATGGGCGAGCAAAGCTCAGCCTCGTGCCTCAACTCCAGACAACCTGGCATTGACTGGGGAGGAATCCCCAGAGGCCACTCACAACTCTCACAGAGATTGACTTCTTCTGAGGCCACAGGGGCGGTCCCTGAGGTCCCTGTCATAACTTGAGAGGACCCCACCACAACTCGAATAAAAACATGAGCTTCTCTCCTACAGGCAGAGTGAGGCCTTTGTCCACTGCAGCATCTTGGGGGAAATCACCCCTTTCTTCTTGAACCTGGAAAGTGTCCTTCACACCCTTGCCACGACCCATGAAGTTTCCCGATCCACCCGTCCACACTCGAGAGGTAAAAGGAGGGTAACGCCATGACTCATGAGGAGCCTTGTTTACCCCTACTCAGCTCCAGATGAGGGTTCTTTCCTTGCTCCATTGGAAAAGGATTCTCGGTGCTCCCCTCACTCCCAAGAGGAGGTGCTGTCCCCAGGAGTGTCTAGAGAAATTCCAGGGGTTGTGCCACCATTCACCAAGATCCCCAGATTTATCAGTTCACTCCAATGAATCTTATTGCTCTGCACTGCCTCGACTGTCATCCTGAGGATCGACTCACGCCACGCTGGCATGTGTGACAGCCCTGTGGCAACTCGAGGACAAGCCACAGATCCCTGTGTCCACTCGAATGGGAAGCCTGACACTGCTGCTGCAGCTCGGGAGGAAAGCGGCTGTGCACATCTCCATGCGAGACGAGGCCTGACTCACTTGTGGAGGCTCCAGGGGAACCCCAAGATCCAGTCAGCACGGGCGAGGAAAGCTCAGTCTCTGGCCTCAGCTCCAGACTAGGGCTGAGGACCTGGCATCAACTGGGGAGAAATTTCCAGAGGCCCCTCGCAACTTGCACAGAGACTGGTTTCTCCTGAGGCCACAGTGGCGGGTCACTGAGGTCCTGTATTAACTCGAGAGGACTCCACCCCAACTTGAGAAAAACAAGGAGTTTCTCCCCTGCAGGCGGGGTGAGATCTTCGCCCAATGTGGCGTCTCGGGGGAAAACACCCTTTCCCTCTTGAACCTCGAAAAGGTCATTCACACCCTTGCTGAGACCCATGAAGTTCCCCAACCCACTCTTCCTCACTTGAGAGGAACACTGAAGGTCCACCATGACTCAGGAGGAGCTCAGTGTTTCCCTGCTCATCTCCAGATGAGGGTCCCTTTCCCTGCACCTTTGGGAAAGTAATCACAGTGCTCCCCTGGCATCCCAAAAGAAGGCGTTCTCCCCAAAAGAGTCAGGAGGTATTCTAGGGGACATGCTACCATCCCCAAGACCCCCAAATGTCTCAGTCTACTCCAGATGAACCTGATATTCCTGCACTGCCTCGACTGTCACACTGAGGATCGACTCACGCCATGCTGTGCCAGCCTCACCTCCAGACGAGGACTGAGGACCTGGAGCCAACTTAGGAGGTATACCCAGATGACCCTCTCAACTCGCCCAGAGACTGGCCTCTTCTGAGGCCACAGGGGTGGGTCCCTAGGGTCCCCATCATAACTTGAGAGGACCCTGCCATAACGGGAGAAAAACCAGGGCTTTTCCTTTATGGGCAGGGTGAGGCCCTTGTCCTGGGCGGCATCTCGGGAGAAAATCACCCCTTCCCTCTTGGACCTCGAAAGGCTCCTCCACACCATTGCTGTGACCCACGAAGTTCCCCGACCCACCCGACCCCACTCGAGAGGAACACCGAGGGTCCCTCCGAGACTCAACAGGAGCCCCGTTTTCTGCTGCTCAGCTCCCAATGAGGGTCCCTTTACCTGCTCTGTTGGGAAAGGATTCCCAGTGTTCCCCTCGCATCCAATAAGGAGGCGCTCACATCAGAAGAGTAGAGAGGATCTCCAGGGTCGTGCCACCATTCCCCAAGACCCTCAAATGCATCAGTCCTCTCCAGATGAAACTGATTGCCTGCACTGCCTCGACTGTCACCCCAAGCATCGACTCACGCCATGCTGGCACATATGATATCCCTGTGGCACCAAAACGGCAAGCCACAGATCCTGGTGTCTGCTCAACGGGAAGCCTGACCCCGGTGCTTAGGCTTGGGAGGTAAGCAGTCTTACACGTCTGCACGTGCCACGAGGCCACACCCCCTGTAGAGGCTCCAGGGGAACCCCATGACCCATGTCGCATGGGAGAGGAAAGTTCAGGCTCCAGCCTCAGCTCCAGACGAAGTCTGAGGACCCGGCTTCAACAGGGGAGGATTCCCCAGAGGTCCCTCGCAACTCACACGGAGGCTGGCCTCTCCTGATGCGACAGGGGCAGGTCCCTGGGGCCGCCATCGTAACTCGAGAAGACTCCGTCGCAACTCGAGAAAAACCAGGAACTTCTCCCCTGCAGGCGGAGTGAGTCCTTCTCCACTGCAGCGTCTCGAGGGAAATCACCCCTTCCCTCTTGGACCTCAACAGGCTCCTTCTCATCCTTGCTGCAACCCACGAAGTTTTCCGACCTACCCACCCTGACTCGAGAGGAACACCGAGGCTCCCACTGCAACTCAAGAGGAGCCCCATTTTCCCCTGCTCAGCTCCAGATGAGGGTCCCTTTTCTTGCTCCATCAGGAAGGATTCCATGTGTTCCGCTCACCTCTCAAGAGGAGACGCTCACCCCAGGAGAGTCTGGAGGAAATCCAGGGGTAATGCCACCAATTCCCAAGTCCCTCAATGCATCAGTCCTCTCCAAATGAAGCTGATTTCCCTGCACTGCCTCGACTCTCCCTGAGGATCGACTCATGCCATGCTGGCACGTGTGACAGCCCTGTGGCACCTCGAGGGGAAGCCACAGATCCCTGTGTCCGCTCAACGGGGAACCTGGCTCTACTCCTCCTGCTCGGAAGGAAAGCAGCTGTGCACCCCTCCACACAAGACGAGGCCTGACTCCTCTTTGGAGGCTCCAGGGGAACCCTAAGACGCATGTCAGCATGGGCGAGGAAAGCTCAGGCTCTGGCCTCAGCTCAAGAGGAGGAGTGAGGACCCGGCACCGACTGGGGAGGAATCCCTAGAGGACCCTTGCAACTCTCGCGGAGACTGGCCTCACCTGAGGCCACAAAGGCAGGTCCCTGGGATCCCTGTTGTAATTCGATAGGACCCCTCTTCAACCTGAGAAACATCAAGAGCAACACAAGCTCTGCCTTTGTTGTGTTCTAAGACTTATCCTTCACTCACTCTCTGGGTTCTATGAAAGCAGGGATTCAGTAAGAGGCCCTTCAACCCGTCAGTGTTCTTTAACCCTCCTGGAGTTGGACCCAGCTCAGTAGGGTCATAAAGCCCATACTTGATCAGGAAATCAGGTCATTAAGTTTCTTTCCAGGATCCTAGGGACCAACTATGCCTTGGCTGGGAAAACTATATAAGAAGTTAATCTCCAGGAAGAGTGAGTTTTCGTTTCTTAAATATCAGCATTTGCAGCAAAATTTTTCTTTCACAAGAAGGAAAGCAATACTACATGGTGGGTTTATCTTGCCATACTTGGAATCCAGAAATTACAGATTTGATATAGTTTTGGTGAGGTATTTTGTATTTTATTTTATTTATTTATTTTTAGTAGAGTCATTTCTTTTATTTCACTTTTCATGTTTTTTTTTTAATTAAGATATAGTTGATTTACAATATATGTTGCTTTAAGGTGTGTAGCATAGTGGTTTAGACTTTTCCAATTTCACTCCATTTACAGCTATTACAAAAATATCGGTTATATTCTCAGTGCTGAAAATAGCACACTATCTAGTTTATACCTAGTAGTTTCTATCTACAAGTTCCCTGCCCTGTCTTGCCCTTCTCCCTTCCATCTTCCCATAAAAAACCATTACTTGTTCTATCTGTGGGTCTATTTGTTTTATTTTATGTATTCATTGGTTTTATTTTATTTTTTAAGATTTCATGTATAAGTGATATAAAACAGTACTTTTCTTTCTCTGACTTATTTCACTAAGCATAATGCCCTCCAGGTCTATCCATTTGATTGAAAAGACATTTTTATGACTGAGTAGTAATCTATTGTGTATATATGTGCCACATCTTCTTTATAGTATTCTGCTTATGTTTTCTTCTAAAAATTTTGTCAATTCTAGTGTAATATTTAGGCCTTTAACACATTTTGATATTTTTCTATATGCTGTGAGAAAATTTTCTAATTTTATTCTTTTACATCTAGCCATCCAGTATTCCTAGCACCTGTTACTGAAGAGACTTTTCCCCATTGTGTATTCTTCCCACCTTTGCTATAGATTAACAGACGGGGAATTCCTGGGTTTATTCCAGGCTCTCTATTCTGATCCATTGATCTATGTATCTGTTTTTGTGCAAGTACCATACTATATTGATGACTGTAGCTTTGTAATATAATCTGAAGCATGCATGATACCTCAAGCTCTAATGTTTTTCTCAAGATTTCTTTGTCTGTTCGAGATCTTTTGTGTTTCCATACACACTTAGGAATTTTTTCTACACCTATGAAAACCACAACTGGTATTTTGATAAGGATTGCACTTAATTTGTACATTGTCAAGATCATTTTTATGATGTTAATTCTTCTAATCCATGGACACAGTATACCTTGTCATCTTTTTTGTCCTCGTGGTTCAGGTGGTAAAGAATCCACCTGCAACACAGGAGACTTGGGTTTGATCCTTCGTATGGGAAAACCCCCTGGAGAAGGGAATGGCAACCCACTCCAGTATTCTCGCCTATAGAATCCCATGGACAGAGGAGCCTGGTGGGTTATGGTCCATGGGGTTGCACACAGTTGGACATGACTGAGTGACTAACACTTTCATTTTCAGTTTCAGTTTCTTTCATCAGTGTCTTGGAGTTTTTCAATACAAACCTTGACCTTCTTAATTAGATTTATTCCTAGGTATGTATTCTTTTTATGAATGGTGCCTGGAGTTGTTTCCTTCATTTCTCTTTTTGATAGTTTATTCCTAATGTGTAAAAATATAACAAATTTCTGTATACTAGCTTTGTATCCTGAAACTTGACTGAATTCATTGATGAGTTATAGTGGGTTTTTTTTGTTGTTGTTTGTTTGTTTGTTGTTGTTGTTGTTTTGGTACTACCTTTAAGATTTCAATGTTTAGTATCATGTCATCTCCAGGTGACAATTTTAATGCTTCCTTTTCAATTTGGGTTCTTTTTGCTTATTTTTCTTCTCTGATTGCTGTGACTGGAACTGTCAATGTTATACTGAATAAAAAGTACAAGACTGGACATTCTTGTCTTATCCCTGATCTTAGAGGAAATACTTTTAGTTATCCATTCTACAGTAGGATGCTAGCTGTGGGTTTATCATATATGGTCTTTATTATGATGAGGTATGTTCCCTCTATACCCACTTTGTGGAGAATTTTTATTATAAACGGATATTGAATTTCCCCCAAAACTGTTTCTATATCTATTGAATTGATCATATGATTTTTATTCCTCAGCTTTTTTTTTTTCTTTAAGATAGAGTTGTTTTGCAATATTGTGATAGTTTCTGGCATACAGCAAGGTGATTCAGATTATATATATATACACACACACACACATGTATATATAATTCTTTATCAGATTCTATTTCACTGTAATTTATTCTATGATATTAAATATAGTTCCCTCTGCTATAAAATTAAGTCCTTTTTTTCTGTTTTATATACAGTAGTATATTTCTGTTCATACCAAAATTCCTTATTTATCCCTTTCCCCTATGGTAGCCATAAGTTTGATTTCTGTGTCTGTGAGTCTGTTTCAGATTCCAAATTTAAGTGATATAATATGATACTTGTCTTTCTGTGTCTGATTTACTTCACTTAGTGTGATCATCTCGGGGTTCATTCTTGTTGTTGCAAATTGCAGTCTTTTATTTATTTTTATTTCTGAGTAATATTTCATATACACTGTGTCTTCTTTATCCACTCATCTGTTGAAAAACATCTGGATTGCCTCCGTGTCTTGGTTATTGTAAATAGCACTACTATGAACATAAGGGTGCATGTGTCTTTTCAAATTAGAGTTTGCTTTGTATGTATGTCCAGAAGTGGGCTCATATGGCAAATGTCTTTATAAAAATGTTTTAAGGAATTTCCTTACTATTCTCTAGAGTAGATGCATGAATTTACATTCCCACCAACGGTGTATGAGGATTCCCTTTTCTCCATAAATACTCTCAGTTCAGTAGAGTCATTTAGTCATGTCTGAATCTTTGTGACCCCATGAATCACAGCATGCCAGGCCTCCCTGTCCATCACCAACTTCTGGAGTTCATTCAGACTCATGTCCATTGAGTCCGTGATGCCATCCAGCCACCTCATCCTCTGACGTTCCCTTCTCCTCTTGCCCACAGCCCCGTCTCTCCCAGCATCAGAGTCTTTTCCAATGAGTCAACTCTTTGCATGAGGTGGCCAAAGTACTGGAGTTTCAGCTTCAGCATCATTCCTTCCAAAGAAATCCCAGGGCTGATCTCCTTCAGAATGGACTGGTTGGATCTCCTTGCAGTCCAAGGGACTCTCAAGAGTCTTCTCCAACACCGCAGTTCAAAAGCATCAATTCTTCAGCACTCAGCCTTCTTCACAGTCCAGCTCTCACCTAGACTAACTTTAGTCAGCAAAGTAATGTCTCTGCTTTTGAATATGCTACCTAGGTTGGTCATAACTTTTTTCCCAAAGAGTAAGGGTCTTTTAATTTCATGGCTGCAGTCATCATCTTCAGTGACTTTGGAGCCCCCCAAAATAAAGTCTGACACTGTTTCCACTGTTTCCCCATGAGAAATCTGTATGCAGATCAGGAAGCACCAGTTAGAACTGGACATAGAACAACACACTGGTTCCAGATAGGAAAAGGAGTATGTCAAGTCTGTATATTGTCACCCTACTTATTAACTTATATGCAGAGTGCATCATGAGAAACCCTGGACTGGAAGAAACACAAGCTGAAATCAAGATTGCCAGGAGAAATATCAATAACCTCAGATATACAGATGACACCACGCTTATGTCAGAAAGTGAAGAGGAACAAAAAGCCTCTTGATAAAAGTGAAAGTGGAGAGTGAAAAAGTTGGCTTAAAGCTCAACATTCAGAAAATGAAGATCATGGCATCCGGTCCCATCACTTCGTGAGAAATAGATGGGGAAACAATGGAAACAGTGTCAGACTTTATTTTGGGGGGCACTGATTATTTACAGACTTTTGAAGATGGTCATTCTGATTGATGTAAAGTGATACTTCATTGTAGTTTTGATTTGCATCATTTTTTGAATACTAAGCAATACTGAGAATCATTTCATGTGTCTTTTGGCCATCTGTATGTCTTTTTTGGAGAAATGTCAATTTAGATCTGCCCATTTTTGATTGGGTTGTTTCTTTGGCTGTTTATTGATCTATATGACCTATTTGTATATTTGGGGAATTATTTCCTTGTCTGTCACATCATTTGCAAATATCTTCTCTCAGTCTATAGGTTGTCCTTTTGTTTATTTTGATGTAAAATCTTATGTTTACTTAGTCCCCATCCAGTCAAAGCTATGGTTTTTCCTGTGGTCATGTATGGAGTTGGACTGTGAAGAAGGCTGAGTGCTGAAGAATTGATGCTTTTGAACTGCGGTGTTGGAGAAGACTCTTGAGAGTCCCTTGGACTGCAAGGAGATCCAACCAGTCCATTCTGAAGGAGGTCAACCCTGGGATTTCTTTGGAAGGAATGATGCTGAAGCTGAAACTCCAGTACTTTGGCCACCTCATGCAAAGAGTTGACTCATTGGAAAAGACTCTGATGTTGGGAGGGATGGGGGGGGCAAGAGGAGAAGGGGACGACCAAGGATGAGATGGCTGGATGGCATCACAGATTCGATGGACGTGAGTCAGAGTGAACTCCGAGAGATGGTCATGAACAGGGAGGCCTGGCATGCTGCCATTCATGGGGCTGCAAAGAGTCGGACACGACTGAGTGACTGAACTATACTGAACTGAACTGTATATTTTTGCTTTTATTTCTTTTGCCTTAAGAGACATATCCAAAAAATATTGGTACAATTTATATCATTGTGTTATGCTGTGTTATCTTCTAGGGGTTTTATAGTATTGTGTCTTATAATTAAGTCTTTAGACCATTTTGAGTTTATTACTGTTTGCTGCTTGAGGGTGTGTTCTAAGTTCATTTAGTTACATGTAGCTATTCAGGTCTCCCAACACAGCTTTCTTTTCTCTGTTTTATTTTCTTGCCTCCTTGTTAAAGATTAATTGGCCATAAATATGTGGGTTTATTTCTGGGTTCTCTTTTATTCCGTTGATTTTTATGTCTTTACCATACTGTTTTGTTTGCTGTAACTTTGTAGTATTGTCTGTAGGCTGGGAGGTTATGTCTCAAGCTTTCTCCTTTTTAACTCAAGATTACTTTGGCAATTCTGGGTCTTTTGTGGTTTAATACAATTTTTAAGATTATTTGCTTTAATTCTGGGAAAAAAATGTCATGAGTAACTTGATAGAGACTGCATGAAATTTCTAGATTGCTTTGGCTAATACAGCCATCTTAACAATATTAATTTTATAATCCAAGATCATGCAATGTCTTTCCATTTCTTTGAATCATCTTCAATTTCCTTTATCAATGTTTTATAGCTTTTCAGTTTATAACTTTTCAGTATATAAACCTGCTTGTTTTTTTTTTTTTTTTAAATGGCAACCCACTTCAGTGTTCTTGCCTGGAGAATCCCAGGAACAGGGGAGCCTGGTGCGCTGCCATCTATGGGATCGCACAGAGTCGAACATGACTGAAATACTTAGCAGCAGCAGCAGCAGCTCTCTTAGTATATTGAGACTTATAGCCCAAGCATTCCCACCCATCCAAAGAAGTGAATCAGTTACATGTTTATACTATTTATATGTGTTTCTCTCTCCCTCTTGTACCTCCCTGCCACCCTTCACCCCACTCCTCTAGATTATCCAGAGCACCAAGCTAAGCCCCCTGTGCTATACATCAGGCTGTCACTAACTATCTAATTACACATGGTATTGTATACATGTCAATCCTAATCTCCCAGTTCATTCCACCCTCCCCCTACCCATTTGTTTCCACATGTCCATTCTCTATGTCTCCATCTTTATTCCTGCTCTGGAATAGGAAATAGGTTCATCTGTACCATTTTTCTAGACTCCATGTATATGCATTAATAAATGATATTTGTTTTTCTCTTTCTGACTTACTGCACTCTATATGACAGACTCTAGGTCCATCCACATCTCTGCAAATGACCCAATTATGTTCCATTTATGACTGAGTAATATTCCATTGTTTGTGTGTATATATATGCTGCTGCTAAGTAGTTTTTTTTTTTTTTTTGGCACAATTTAAAAAGAGATTAAAAAAAAAAAAGACTGCCTTCTTCTGATATTTTATTGCCAGTGAAAAGAAATGCGACCAATTTCTGTATGTTAATCTTGTACCTTAATAACTTGCTGAATTCACTTATCAGTTCTAGGAATTTTTGTGTGGATTTTTTTGGGTTTTCTAAAGATAATATCATATCTGCATATAATGACAGTTTTACTTCTTTCCTTCCAGTTTGGATACCTTTAATTTCTTTGTCTTGTCTGACTGCTGTTGCATTTCATATGTTGAATAAAAGTCATAAGAGTGGTCATCCTTGTTTCCTCAACTGAATGTAAAGGCTTTCAACTTTTCACCTTTGAATACCATGTTAACTATAAGTTTGTCATAAATAGCTTTTATTATGCTGAATTATGTTACCTCTATTGAGTCAGGACATGAGTTTGAGAAAGCTCTGGGACTTGGTGATCGACAGGGAAGCCTGGCATGCTGCAGCCCATGGGGTTTCAAAGAGTCAGATATGACTTAGTGACTCAATGGAGCTGATTTTACCTCTATACCCACTTTAGTCAGACTATTTTTCATGAATGGATGTTGTATTTTACCAAAGATCTTTTTGTTTGTTGTAAAAAATTAGTTTATTTATTTTAATTAGGGACTATGTTGCAATATTGTCGTGGTTTTTGCCATACATGGACATGAATCAGCCATGGGTATACATGTGTTCCCCATCCTGAACCCCCTTCCACCTCCCTCCCCATCCCAATCCTCAGGGTCACCCCAGTGCACCAGCCTTGAGCACTCTGTCTCATGCATCAAACCTGGACTGGCGATCTGTTTCACATATGATAATATACATGTTTCAATGCTATTCTCTCAAATCATCCCACCCTTGCCTTCTCCTACAGAGTCCAAAAGACTGTTCTATACATGTGTGTCTCTTTTGCTATCTCGCAATAGGGTCATCATTACCATCTGCCCAACTTTCACATGTATGTGTTAATATACTGTGTTGGTGTTTTTCTTTCTGACTTACTTCACTCTGTATAATAGGCTCCAGCTTCATCCACCTCTTTAGAACTGATTCAAATGCATTCTTTTTAATGGCTGAGTAGTGTTCCATTGTGTATATGTACCACAGCTTTCTTATCCATTCATCTGCCGATGGATATCTAGGTTTCTTCCATTTCCTGGGTATTGTGAACAGTGCTGCAATGAACGTTGGGGTACACGTGTCTCTTTCAGTTCTGGTTTGCTCAGTGTGTATGCCCAGCAGTGGGATTGCTGGGTCACATAGAAATTCTATTTGCAGCTTTTTAAGGAATCTCCACACTCTTCTCCAAAGTGGCTATATTAGTTTGCATTGCCACTAACAGTGTAAGAGGGTTCCTTTTTCTCCACACCCTCTCCAGCATTTATTGTTTGTAGACTTTTTGATAGCAGCCATTCTGACTGGTGTGAGATGGTACCTCATTATGGTTCTGATTTTCATTTCTGTGATGTTTATCAAAGGTTTATCAAAGGCTTCCCAGGTGGCACTAGTGGTAAAGAACCTGCTGCCAATGCAGGAGACACAAGAGACATGGGTTCAATTCCCTGTGTCAGGAAGATCCCTAGAGGAGGACATGGCAATCCACTCCAGTATTCTTGCCTGGGAAATCCCATGGACATAGAAGCCTGGCAGACTACAGTCCATAGCATCACAAAGAGTTGGACATGACTAAACAGCATACAAGCACATTGAAATAATATTTTTTTTCAATGTTCTTTTGTTGATATGGTGTACCACATTGATGATTTGCATATGTGGAACCATCTTTGAGGCCCTGGGATGAATCCAGCTTGATCATGGTTTATGCAAAGGGATTATTATGTGTTGCTGTATTTGCTTTGCTAATATATTACTGAGGATTTTTACATATATATTAGTCAAAGATATTGGCCTGTAATTTTCTTTTTTTGGCAGTGTCTGTTTTTATTATCAGTGTTAAGGTGACTTCATAGAGTAACCTTTTCAATGTTCTCTTCTTTTCAATCTTTAAAAAAATTTTTTAATTAATTTCTTTTTGGCTGCACTGAGCCTTTGTTGCAGTGCATAGGCACTTTGTTGCTGCACAGGAGCTGTCTCTATTTGTAGCAAGCAGGGTTTACTTATAGTTGCAGTGTGTGGGTATCTCGTTGTGTCAGCTTCTCTTATTGCAGAGCATGGGCAGAGTCTTAAAATCACTATAATCAGAAACAAAAAAGGAAAGGTTACAAACACCACAGAAATAGTCATAAGAGATTTCTATATAAGCCAATATAATGGACAATGAAGAAAAAATGGACAAATTCCAAGGAATGCAGAAACTCCCAAGACTGAATCAGCAAAAAGCAGAAACATTAATAGACTAACTACCAGCAATGAAATTAAACTAACTACCAGCAATTAAAATAGTAATAAAAAATCCAACAAGTAAAAAGCCCAGGTCAAGATGCTTCACAGGTGAACTCTACCAAATGTATTTATTTTTAAGTTAACACCTATCTTTGACAAACTATTCCAAAAAATTCCAGAGGAAGAAATGCTTCTAAACACATTCTATAAGGCCAGTATCACACTAATACCAAAGCCAGACAAAGATATAATTAAAAAGATTACTTACCAATATCACTGATAAATATAAATGTTAAAATCCTCAACAAAATATTAGCAAGTCATATTTGACAATGCATTAAAAGTATCACATACCTTCATCAAGTGGGACTCATCTCCAGGATGCAGAAATTGTTCAACATCCACAAAATAATCACTGTGAAAAACCACATTAATAAACTGAAGAACTCACCAAGAAGAAAAGACAGTGGACCACGCCCCCTAAAAAAAAAAAGAAGAAGGAAATGAAAGTAAAGAAAAAGTGGTAAAGAACCTGCTGCCAATGCAGGAGACACAAGAGACATGGGTTCAATTCCCTGTGTCAGGAAGATCCCTAGAGGAGGACATGGCAATCCACTCCAGTATTCTTGCCTGGGAAATCCCATGGACATAGAAGCCTGGCAGACTACAGTCCATAGCATCACAAAGAGTTGGACATGACTAAACAGCATACAAGCACATTGAAATAATATTTTTTTTCAATGTTCTTTTGTTGATATGGTGTACCACATTGATGATTTGCATATGTGGAACCATCTTTGAGGCCCTGGGATGAATCCAGCTTGATCATGGTTTATGCAAAGGGATTATTATGTGTTGCTGTATTTGCTTTGCTAATATATTACTGAGGATTTTTACATATATATTAGTCAAAGATATTGGCCTGTAATTTTCTTTTTTTGGCAGTGTCTGTTTTTATTATCAGTGTTAAGGTGACTTCATAGAGTAACCTTTTCAATGTTCTCTTCTTTTCAATCTTTAAAAAAATTTTTTAATTAATTTCTTTTTGGCTGCACTGAGCCTTTGTTGCAGTGCATAGGCACTTTGTTGCTGCACAGGAGCTGTCTCTATTTGTAGCAAGCAGGGTTTACTTATAGTTGCAGTGTGTGGGTATCTCGTTGTGTCAGCTTCTCTTATTGCAGAGCATGGGCAGAGTCTTAAAATCACTATAATCAGAAACAAAAAAGGAAAGGTTACAAACACCACAGAAATAGTCATAAGAGATTTCTATATAAGCCAATATAATGGACAATGAAGAAAAAATGGACAAATTCCAAGGAATGCAGAAACTCCCAAGACTGAATCAGCAAAAAGCAGAAACATTAATAGACTAACTACCAGCAATGAAATTAAACTAACTACAGCAATTAAAATAGTAATAAAAAATCCAACAAGTAAAAAGCCCAGGTCAAGATGCTTCACAGGTGAACTCTACCAAATGTATTTATTTTTAAGTTAACACCTATCTTTGACAAACTATTCCAAAAAATTCCAGAGGAAGAAATGCTTCTAAACACATTCTATAAGGCCAGTATCACACTAATACCAAAGCCAGACAAAGATATAATTAAAAAGATTACTTACCAATATCACTGATAAATATAAATGTTAAAATCCTCAACAAAATATTAGCAAGTCATATTTGACAATGCATTAAAAGTATCACATACCTTCATCAAGTGGGACTCATCTCCAGGATGCAGAAATTGTTCAACATCCACAAAATAATCACTGTGAAAAACCACATTAATAAACTGAAGAACTCACCAAGAAGAAAAGACAGTGGACCACGCCCCCTAAAAAAAAAAAGAAGAAGGAAATGAAAGTAAAGAAATAACAACCAATTCCACAAAAATACAGAAAAAAATAGACCAAAAGAAACAATGTGATGAACAATTATATGCCAACAAATTGGACAATCCAGAAGAAATGGATAAGATGGATAAGTTTTTAGAAACATACAGCCTGTCAAAACTGAATTAAGAAGAAATGGATAATTTGGACAGACCAATCACTGGAAGTGAAATAGACTGACTTTTTAAAGTGTTTCTTTATTTTATTTTTATTTATCTTTTATTTTTTGGTCTCTATTTCATTGATTTCTGCTTTGCTCTTTGTGTTTTATTTCCTTCCACGAATTTTTTTCTTCATTTTTATATTTCAAATTCCTCTAGGTGTATGATTAAATTTGTTGCATTTTTCATTCTCTCCTTTTTTCTTTTGAGATTTTAGTTTTGTTTCCTAAGGTAGGCTTCAGTTTAGTTGCTCAGTCATGTCTGACTCTTTGCAACCTCATGGACTGCAGCACTCTACACTTCCTTGTCCATCACCAACTCCGGGAGCTTACTCAAACTCATGTCCATTGAGTTGGTGATGCCATCCAAACATCTCATCCTCTGGCGACGTCTTCTCCTCTTGCCTTCAATCTTTCCCAGAATCAGAGTCTTTTCCAGTGATTCAGTTCTTTGATTAGATGGCCAAAATATTGGAGTTTCAGCTTCAACATCAGTCCTTCGAATGAATATTCAGGACTGATATCTTTCAGGATGGACTGGTTCAGTCTCTTTGAAGTCCAAGGTACTTTCAAGGGTCTTCAAACACCACAGTTCAAAAGAAACAATTCTTCAGTATTCAGCTTTCTTTATAGTCCAACTCTCACATGTATATATGACTATTGGAGAAATCATAACTTTGCTTAGATGGACTTTGTTGGCAAAGTAATGTCTCTGCTTTTTAATATGCTGTCTAGGTTGGTCATAATTTGTCTTCCAAGGAGCAAGTGTCTTTTAATTTCATGGCCTCAGTCACCATCTGCAGTGATTTTCAGTTCAGTTCAGTTGCTCAGTCATGTCCGATTCTTTGTGATCCCATGAATCGCGGCACGCCAGGCATCTCTGTCCATCACCAACTTCCAGAATTCACTCAGACTCACGTCCATCGAGAAAGTGATGCCATCCAGCCATCTCATCCTCTGTTGTTAACTTCTCTTTCTGTCCCCTAATCTCTCCCAGCATCAGAGTCTTTTCCAATGAGTCAATTCTTCAGATGAGGTGGCCCAAGTACTGGAGTTTCAGCTTTAGCATTATTCCTTCCAAAGGAATCCCAGGGCTGATCTCCTTCAGAATGGACTGGTTGGATCTCCTTGCAGTCCAAGGGACTCTCAAGAGTCTTCTCCAACACCACAGTTCAAAAGCATCAGTTCTTCAGTGCTCAGATTTGTTGATAGTCCAACTCTCACATCCATACATGACTACTGGAAAAACCATAGCCTTGACTAGACGGACCTTCGTTGGCAAAGTAATGTCTGGTTTTGAATATGCTATCTAGGTTGGTCATAACTTTTCTTCCAAGGAGTAAGCGTCTTTTAATTGCATGGCTGCAGTCACCATCTGCAATGATTTTGGAGCCCCCCAAATAAAGTCTGACACTGTTGCCACTGTTTCCCCATCTATTTCCCATGAAGTGATGGGACTGGATGCCATGATTTTCGTTTTCTGAATGTTGAGCTTTAAGCCAATGTTTTCACTCTCCTCTTTCACTTTTATCAAGAGGCTTTTAAGTTCCTCTTCACTTTCTGCCACAAGGGTGGTGCCATCTGCATATCTGAGTTTATTGATGTTTTTCCTGGGAATCTTGATTCCAGCTTGTGTTTCTTCCAGTCCAGCGTTTCTCATGATGTATTCTGTATATAAGTTAAATAAGCAGGGTGACAATATACAGCTTTAATGTACTCCTTTTCCTATTTGGAACCAGTCTGTTGTTCCATGTCCAAATCTAACTGTTGCTTCCTGACCTGCATATAGGTTTCTCAAGAGACAGGTAAGGTGGTTTGGTATTCCCATCTCTTTCAGAATTTTCCACAGTTTATTGTGATCTACACAGTCAAAGGCTTTGGCATAGTCAATAAACCAGAAATAGATGATTTTCTGGAACTCTCTTGCTTTTTCCATGATCCACCGGATGTAGGCAATTTTATCACTGGTTCCTCTGCCTTTTCTAAAACCACCTTGAACATCTGGAAGTTCACAGTTCACGTTATCTCTGAAGCCTGGCTTGGAGAATTTTGAGCATTACTTTACTAGCATGTGAGATGAGTGCAATTGTGCAGTAGTTTGAGCATTCTTTGCCATTGCCTTTCTTTGGGATTGGAATGAAAACGGACATTTTCCAGCCCTGTGGCCACTGCTGAGTTTTCCAAATTTGCTGGCATATTGAGTGCAGCACTTTCACAGCATCATCTTTCAGGATCTGAAACAGCTCTACTGCAATTCCATCACCTCCACTAGCTTTGCCTGTAGTGCTGCTTTCTAAGGCCCACTTGACTTCAGATTCCAAGATGTCTGGCTCTAGATGAGTGATCATATCATCATGATTATCTGGTTCATGAAGATCTTTTTTGTACAGTTCTTCTGTGTATTCCTGCCATCTCTTCTTAATATCTTCTGCTTCTGTTAGGTCCATACCATTTCAGTCCTTTATCGAGCCCATCTTTGCATGAAATGTTCCCCTAGTATCTCTAATTTTCTTGAAGAGATCTCTAGTCTTCCCCATTCTGTTCTTTTCCTTTATTTCTTTATATTGATCGCTGAAGAAGGCTTTCTTATCTCTTCTTGCTATTCTTTGGAACTCTCCATTCAGAGTTCTGCTTATATCTTTCCTTTTCTTGTTTGCTTTCCACTTCTCTTCTTTTCACAGCTATTTGTAAGGCCTCTCCAGACAGCCATTTTGCATTTTTGCATTTCTTTTCCGTGGGGATGGTCTTGACCCCTGTCTCCTGTACAATGTCATAAATTTCAACATAGTTCATCAGGCACTCTATCTATCAGATCTAAGCCCTTAAATGTATTTCTCACTTGCACTGTATAATCATAAAGGATTTGATTTAGGTCATACCTGCATGGTCCAGCAGTTTTGCCTTCAATTTGAGTCTGAATTTGGTAATAAAAAGTTCATGATCTGAGCCAGTCATCTCCTGGTCTTATTTTTCTTGACTGTATAGAGCTTCTCCATTTTTGGCTGCAAAGAATATAATTTAATCTGATTTTGGTGTTGACCATCTGGTGATGTCCATGTGTAGAGTCTTGTCTTGTGTTGTTGGAAGAGGGTCTTTGCTATGACAAGTGCATTTTCTTGGCAAAATTCTGTTAGTCTTTGCCCTGCTTCATTCCACATTCCAAGGCCAAATTTGCCTGTTACTTCACGTGTTTTTTGACTTCATACTTCTGCTTTCCAGTCCCATATAATGAAAAGAGTATCTTTTTTGGGTGTTAGTTCTTAAAGGTCTTGTAGGTCTTCATAGAACCTTCAACTTCAGCTTCTTCACAGTTACTGGTTGGGGTATAGACTTGCATTACCTTGATATTGAATGGTTTGCCTTGGAGATGAACAGAGAGCATTCTGTCATTTTTGAGAATGCATCCAAGTACTGCATTTCAGACTCTTTTGTTGACTATGATGGCTACTTCATTCTTCTGAGGGATTCCTGCCCACAGTAGTAGATATAATGGTCATCTGAGTTAAATTCACCCATTCCAGTCTATTTTAGTTTGCTGATTCCTAGAATGTTGACGTTCACTCTTGCCATCTTTGTTTTACCACTTCCAATTTGCCTTGATTCATGGACCTGACATTCCAGGTTCCTCTGCAATACTGCTCTTTATAGCATCGGATCTTGCTTTTATTACCAGTCACATCTACAGCTGGGTATTGCTTTTGCTTTGGCTGCATCCCTTCATTCTTCCTGGAGTTACTTCTCCACTGATCTCCAGTAGGATGTTGGGCACCTGCTGACCTATGGAGTTCCTCTTTCAGTATCCTATCTTTTTGCTTTTTCATACTCTTCATGGGGTTCTCAAGGCAAGAATACTGAAGTAGTTTGCCATTGCCTTCTCCAGTGGACCACATTCTGTCAGACCTGTCCACCATGAGCCACCTGTCTTGGGTTGCCCTGCAGGCATGGCTTAGTTTCATTGAGTTAGACAAGGCTGTGGTCCTAGTGCGACTAGATTGACTAGTTTTCTGTGAGTATGGTTTCAGTGTGTCTGCCCTCTGATGCCCTCTTGCAACACCTATCATCTTACTTGGGTTTCTCTTACCTTGGGCGTGGGATATCTCTTCACAGCTGCTCCAGCAAAATGCAGCCACTGCTCCTTACCTTGGAGGAGGGATATCTCATCACTGCCACCCTTCCTGACCTTCAATGTGGGATAGCTCCTCTAGCCTCTCCAGTGCCCATGCAGTCACCACTCCTTGGACATGGGGTTGCTCCTCTGGGCCTCCACCCCTGGCCTCAGGCATGGGGTTGCTCCTCCCAGCTGTTGTCCCTGGCCTCAGGCATAGGGTGGCTCCTCTTGGCCATTCCTGCACCGTCACAGCCTGGCACTCTTGGCCACTGCTCTTGACCTCAGATGTGGGGTAGCTCCTCTCGGCCGTACTTAGTGTGCTAGTCACAGTTGCCTGCTCAGTGATCTTGGAGCCCCCCAAAATAGTGTCTGTCACTGTTTCCAGTATATCCCCATGCATTTGCCATGAAGTCATGGGACCAGATGCCATGATCTTAGTTTTCTGAATGTTGAGTTTTAAGCCAACACTTTCACTCTCCTTTTTCACTTTCATCATGAGGCTCTTTAGTTCTTTTTCCGCCATAAGAGTGGTGTCATCTGCATATCTGAGGTTATCGATATTTCTTCCAGCAATCTTGATTCCAGTTTGTGCTTCATCCAGCCCAGCATTTCTCATGATGTACTCTGTATATAGGTTAAATTAGCAGGGAAACATAAATGGCAAGGGAAAAAAATAAATGAAAGTTTATTAGAGCAAGAAAGCCTCAGAAAATAAATTAAAGATACACAGAAGAGAATAGGTCATGAACGTAAAAAAGTTGTTTAGAGAGGAGCAAAGCAGTGGGAAAAAAAAAAAAAAGCATTTAAGATTATGGTGTACCAAAGAATGTAGCAATCTGAGTGGAATGTTTGTATGGAAAAAAATTCCCATATCTTACTTTGTATTAAAATTATACTTGTATAATACCAGTGGTACCTATCTAAGATTATATAAAAGTACAAATTCAAGTAAAAGAAACAGACAAACAATGAAGCAAAAAAAAAAAAAATCAAAAGCAGTGTGGTCCATTTTGTAAATCCTATCAAGAATGAATTTAATTACTACTCTGTTTCACTGAGGGATAACTTGAACACCAAATTTACAGAAAATCAACCTGAACCTGAGCTCTGGTTTGCCTGTCTTTCGATAGGCCTAAGAAACATGGATGCTGAAAAACTCCCTTGGAGAAGATGCAACTTCCAAGGCAGCCGATAAAGTGTAGGAGGAACTTTCACAACTAGCTGACGTACACAGGGCTTTAAGGTCATATGGCCTCCTGCAGTGTTTACCAGCAAAGGATCCTAATCTCTCACCTTTTCTCACACCTTACACCAAAGAAGGCACCTGCAGTTGGTGTGGTTGTGTTTCACTAGTTTTGGGTTTATCCTCAATAGTGAGTATATTACAATTTATAATCATTGCCTAAAGAGCAGAAAATATTATTTACATATACCTACTTTTTCTGTATTCTAGGTCATTTTTTCCTGGTAAAATATACACAACGTTCTATTTACTATTTGCATATCAATTGGAGCTTTTATCATGTGGACTTCGTTATTTAATATAATTTACATATTTCCAAATGCAGCTTTCTTAGGAACATGGGAAGCCTTTCCTGATATCTTGAAACATTTATATTTCAACCTGAATATGCTGACTGAGAAATAAGCTTTCTCTTGGGACGCCAGATGAGCCTACTGTCATTCACAGGTTTACTACGCAAACTGTTCATTCACTTGACAAGTTCCTTCATAACTGCATGATTGAATTTTCTAATTTTGTGGGGGTTTTGCTGTGCCATTTTCTTTATTATTTATTTATTCATTTTATCATATGATCATAGAAGAGGAATCAGGTAAAAATAAATCAAAAACTATCTGCATATTCAATGCTTATTGAAAAATGACTCCAGCATAGTGTCTGGACTTTTTCAGGGCTACTTGTGAATCACAGTGCTGATAACAATGTCACTATATACGATTTTCATGAAATGAAATATTTTACAGGCTGAGTTCACAAATACCTATTATTGAAAAGAATTTCGATCAATTTCTTGCATATACAGTGAACTCACATCAGAAAAACTCATAGGATGAAATGTTCATGGAACAGAAACCTTTAAAATTTCCCAGAAATGATAAGATACATAATCCTTCCTAAAGTTGCACTGCCATATATAAATGGATTATGAATCTGCATAATGAGCAATTAGTAATGAAGTAACTGTGGTCAGGGTACCAAATCAAAACCATGGTGAAATCTGGTCTCATTTCAGAAGAAGGAAGAATGATGTATGGACTTGCCCATGGAAGGGATCAGAAAAAGAAGATAAATATACGGCCATTTTTGTGAGAAAAGTAAACTACAAGAAAGAAACAGAAATTGGAAGTATTAGAGAAGCCAACCTCAAAGAACAAATTAAAGAAAGATACACAGCAGAGAATAGGAGATGCTTGTAAAGAGGTGTTTAGAGAAGTGGAAACAGTAAAAAAGAGCAATAGTGCCTGATAGAATATGGTAATTATGGGTATTATATATGTATGGAAAGAGAGACTCGGATATCTTGCTTTGTATTAGAATTATACTACCAGTGGTGCCTATCTAAGACTGCATCACAATGTAAACTCATGAAAAAAAGTAAATTCATGGAAAAAATTTAAAAAAAAATAAGGGAAGAAACAAGTAAAATGGCCATGCATTTTCTGAATTCAACTGGGAAAGAATTTGAGTATTGATCTATTATGCCGAGGGATAGGTGAATAGCACATTTCAGAAAACCTGATCTTGAGCTCTGATTCACCAATCTTTCACTAGGTCTAAGAAGTGTGGGTACTGAAAGACACCCCTGGAGTAGATACAGATTACTCGGTGGCAGGGGCACTGTGTGAGGAAGTATCCTGACTAGCTGACTATGTAGGACTTTAAGGACAAGTGAACGCCTGGAGTGTTTACCATCAGAGGATCCTAATCCCTCAGTCTTTTTAAACCTTATGTCAATAAAGGAATTTGCAGTTTGTGTGATAATATTTTCACTTGTTTTGGGCTTAACAGCAATAGTGTCTACATTTAGCCTTGTAATTATTTATGAAAAAAGGGGAGAATACTGTTTATATATGTTTATTTTCTCTGAATTCCAGGACGTTTCTCGTGGAAAAACATACATAACATACTACTTACACATTTCTTGGAGTTTCCCTCCCCCCTCCTCTGAAATATGTTATGTAACATAAATTACATATTTCAAAATAATGTTTTCCTAGGAACATGGGCAGCCTTTCTTGATATTTTGGCAAAGGCATTTTTATGCTGTCTTCCTGAAACCGAGGCTTTTCCATGGGACAGGAGATCCACAGATTTATCTGTGGATAATCTTATCTGCAGATTTATCTAGGAAAACTTTTCTCCTCCCCTGGACTAGCTTCTCTATAACTGTGTATTCAAACTCTTTAATTTCAGGGCTCACCTGCTGGCTTATATGGTAAAGAACCTGCCTGCAATGCAGGAGACCTGAGTTTGATCCCTGGGTTGGGAAGATCCTGGGTTGGAGAAGAGAATGGAGAAGAGAACTACCCAGTTCAGTGTTTTTGCCTGGAGAATTCTACAGACAGAAGAGACTGACAGACTACAATTCATGGGCTCATAAAGAGTTGGACACGACTGCTTGATTAACACCTTGTCTTTTTGTACTGCTTTCTTTATATTTATTTATTCATTCATTCTATCACATAATCATACAAGAGATTTCAAGTAAAAATAAATCAGAAATTATTTGCATACTCAAAGCTTAGAAAAAAATTACTCTAACATTGTGTCTGGGCCCTTTCAGGGGTACTTGTGAATTGCAATACTGATTTAAATGTCACTTAATGGCTGTTCTCATGAAATAAAGTATGAGAACAAAATATTTTATTAGGCTGAGATTCTGAATTACCTATCAATGGAAAGAATCTGGATCACTTTCTTCCCTATACAGTGAACTCACATCAGAAAAATTCTTAGAATGTAATCATTACAGAACAGAAAAGTGTACAATTTTATACAACCTTACCTAAGGTTGTGTGAGTGAAGTAAAGTTGCTCAGTCATATCCGACTCTTTGTCACCCTATGGACTGTAGCCTACCAGGCTTCTCTGTCCATGGGATTTTCCAGGCAATAGTACTGGAGTGGATTGCCATTTCCTTCTCCAGGGGATCTTCCCAACCCAGGGATCGAACCCAGGTCTCCCACATTGTAGACAGACGCTTTACCATCTAAGCCACCAGGGAAGTCCCTGAATGGTCAGAGGCTGTGTATGCATACCTAAATGGATGGTGAACACGAATAATGAAGAATTAGTAATGAAGGAGTTATGTTCATTCTATTGAACAAATACCAGTGTGGGATCAAGTTTCATTTTAGAAACAGGAGGAACATTGAATGGACATTCCAAGGAAAAGGTCAGAAAAAGAAGAAGAATACACATGAATTCACTTTTTGAGAAACATAAGCTGCAAGAAAGTAACAGTAATTGAAAGTTTATTAGAGGAAATAAGCCTCAGAAAACAAATTAAAGATATATAGAAGAGAATTGGACATACCTATAAAAAGATGTGAATGGAAGTAGACACAGTGATAAGGGGCAGCTAAGAGTTTGCTTTCCACAAGAATGTAGTAATTAGCGGTGAAACCAGTGTATGGGAAGAGAGGCATCTATATATGAAATTGGGTATGCTGACTTCCTGAATACTAGAGTTTACCACTCAACAGATGAAGCCCTCTGTTATCCAAAGGTTTGCCTAGGCATACTACTTTCCTCCATCTGACTAGTCCCTTTATAACTCCTTGTTTGAATTTTTTAATCTTGTGTTCTCTCTTGCTGTGCCATTTTCTTTATTCTTATGCATTCCTATGTGTATATTCATTTTATCATATGATCATAGAACAGGTTTAATATAAAATAAACCAAGATTACTTGCATATTCAAACCTTATAGAAAAAAAAAAAGACTCCAGCAGTGTTTATGTTCTCTTATGGGCTACTTATGAACCACAATGCTGACTTTAACAATGTTTCATGGCATTCTCATGAAATAAGGTATGTGAAGAATGAAATGCTTTTTGAAGATGGATTTTCTTATCCATGGAAATAATTTCAGTCACCTTCTTGCACATACAAGTGAACTCACAGCAGAGAAACCTACAGGATGCAGTCAATACAGAACTGAAACCCATACAATTTCCTAGAAATGATAGGATACACAATCCTTCCTGAAGTTGCAAATCCATGCATAAATCAATAATGAACATGAATAATTAGTAATGAAATAATTGTGATTGGATCGGTACTATAATAAAATTATTTCCTGATGTGGTTTAAGAAATGGATAATCTTTTTTGTTTAATTTTTGTGTGTTTTTTTCCCTGTATTTACACTTTTATATAGTCTTAGATAGGAACTATTAGTAACATACACGTATAGTTTTAAAACAAAGCAAGACATCAGAATCTCTCTTTCCATACCCATGTTCCACCCACAGTTACTACATGCTATGGGACACCATACTCTTAAATGCCTTTTTTCATTGCATTCACCTTCCCAAACACCTCTTAACAGGCATGTCTTTTCTCTTCTGTGAATCTCAGTTTTCTGAGACTTGGTTCCTCTAGCAGCTACCACTTTTGTTTCTTCCTTATCGTTTATATATCTCACAAAAATGAATTAAAATATAGTTATCTTGTTTTTTGAACACTTCTCATGGGCAAGTCAAGTTTCCTCCTCTTTCTGAAATAAGACTAGATTTCACCATGGTTTTCGTTCACTAGGCTGAGCATAGTTACTTCATTACTAATTTTCAATATGCAAGTATGTTCATTATCTGTTTAGGCATGGATGTGAAACCATAGGAAAGATTGTATATTGTATCATTTACAAGAAATTTTACATGTTCCTGTTTCATAATGATTGCATCCTATGAGTTTCCCTGATTTGAGTTGGATGTATAAACAAGAAAGTGATTGAAATTCATTCCATTGATAGGTAATTCAGAAACCCAGCTTTGTTAAATATTGTTTTATCATATTATCATAGAAGATGTTTTAGGTAAAAATAAACCAAAATCATTTGCACATTTAAACCTTATAGAAAAATGACTTCAGTACTGTTTCTTGGCTCTCATCGGGCAACTTTTGAATTGCAATGCTGATTTTAATGTCATTTCATAGCCATTCTCATGAAATAAAGTTCCTGAGGAACAAAATATTTGAAGATACATTGAAGAAAAATGCGTATATAAAGGTACAGTAACTGTCGGTAGAATGTGGGTATGGAAAGAGAGACTCTGATATCTTGCTTTGTATTAAAACTAGGCTTGTATACTAGCAATGGTGCCTATCTAAAAGTGTATATACAGGGGGAAAAAAAAAATGGTTCTCCATTTCTTAAACCCAAAGAGAAACGTATTTGAAAACTGGTCTATTTCCCTGAGAAATAGGCTGAACATCAAATTTATAGAAAAGCAACGTGAGGGTGAGCTCTGGTTCAGCTTCTAATGCAGCTGGTAAAGTGTATGAGGAACTTTCCTTAATAACAGGTGGACTTATATAGCATTTTAAGGTAACATGACCTCCTGGAGCACCTACACCAGAGGGTCCTAATCTTTCACCCCTTTTCATACCTTACTTATATCAAAGATGGCACTTGCAGTTTTATAGTGTTTTCACTAGTTTTTGGCTTACCCCAATTAGTGTGTTTCTTTACAATTATATTCATCTCCAGGAGAAATGGAAATATTATTTACAGATGCTTGTTTTTTTTTTCTGAATTTCACACCTTTTTCATGATAAAATATATTTAATATACTATTTACGTATCAGTTGGAGGTGTAGACTTCCTTATGTAAGATAATTTACATGTCTCCAAATACTGCTTTTCCAGGAACACAGGAAGCCTTTCTTAGTGTTTTGACACAGACATCTATATATTGAAAGATTGCAGCTTCAAGTCGTGTGCTATGCTAGAATTCGTGACCTTAAGAGGAGAGGATTTTGATCTAGGGCCAGAGATGAGGCTTGAACGTTTGGAGCTTTTTGTGTAGTGAAGTTTCATTAAAGTGTAATAGAGATAGAGAAAGCTTCTGACAGAGACATCAGAAGGGAGCAGAAAGAGTGCCTCCTTGCTAGGTTTTAGCAGTGTTTTATGTCTGTTAGCAAGCTTCTAATCAGATGAGAGGCACCTCAAGGCTGAAGGAGTTTCACCAGACCCCTCTCACAATATGCATTTTTGAGATAGGATGGCACAAAGTGTGTCATCCCCTCCCCCATCCATAAAACGATTGACAAGAATACTGGTTTATTAAGCCTTTATCAGCCCAAGGTCTGAGAAAATAAAAAAGTTAGTCTTAGGCGGACTTGAAGAAATTAGACAGATTTGAAGAAAGGCAGATTCCAAAGCAACTACATAGTTTCATTAACATAGCTTAAGAAAAATATTTCCATAAGAAAAACACATTGGTTAGCTCAAGGTTTGAGAAAAGTTAAGTTCAGGCAGAATCAGGTGTCAACAACACAGAATTAAAAGAAGTCTCTTTAATTTTGTGTAGAGAAGGGACAAAAATCTGCTACTTGCAGTTTATTTCCTCCTGCCACTTGGGGACCTATGGCCTTCCTACTTGTTAACCCTCTTAATATGAAACTGAGTGTGTTGATTTATGAATACAAGGGCTTCCCATGCTACTGAAGATTAATCAGTTGTCATCCACAAGTTTTCCTAAGCAATATATTCTCCACTCATCTAGTTCCTTCACAATGCCAGAAGCCCTCACTGTACCCATGCCACTCGTCTGTTAGCAGGGAGTTAGAGGAAACAAGAAATGAGAGATTGAAAAGGAATTAAGACTTTATTAGCCATATGCCCTTCCAGCCATAGGGGCAAGGACCTCCTACCTTAACCGGAGATCTTCTGGAGTTGGAAACTGAGCCGTGTGAGCTTTCTGCCAAGTTTGTTTTTGCTGTTCCGGTTTCCAGCATGGAGGGCTTCTTGTCACTTCCACTGTGCTGGGTTTTCTTCATGTTCAGCTTTCACTGCAGGAGCTTTTGCCAAACCGTGCTTCTGCTGTGCTTGGCCTCTGAAGCCAAAGTTGTTTCAGCTAGGTTAAATTGGACTCATGGCACCAGAGATATTGGGGGCGTGTGTAATTTCCTCAGTTCTGTCTCACCACAGCAAAGATTTGAAATGGTGGACTGCGGGGGGTGCTCCGCAGAAAGAGAGAAGCAGCGGAACTTCCCTCAGCAAAGCCGAGGGGTCCCAAGGAGAGGTGAGCCTGCTGTCCGCCAACGCAGCCCCTTGGCGAGTGAGAGACAATCAGATGGCAACAGGGGTTCCATCTGAGCAGTTCTGCTTTATTGCTGCAACCCTCCAGCTTATATAGACAAGCAGGAGGATTTTAGGAGGGACTTTCCATAGTTGCACCAATCACGTTAAATGTCAAATCGTCATGTGCCTTCATTATAACAGGAGTCTATGGAGATCACACACTATTTACGTGCACAGAAATCAAGAGAGCCAATTAAAAAACTTTGACAGACAACACAGACCACGCCCCCATCTTTTCCGCCAGGTGCCATCTTAAGTTTCTGACTGCAAAGCTAGCCCCTTTCTTTTTAAAGTTTCCCACTTAGGGCCCCACAGTGGACCGGTGTTATAGTTTGATTACAGCTCAGTTTTAATTGTCAAGCAAAGGATAGTAAACCCTCAAGTTGTGAGGATGGGCTGAGCCCAAAGGAGAGATTTCAATCTGTCTTGGCTTCCTCCTTTTATATGTTCGTCTCCTCCACCTTGGCCTGCCCTATGCAAATTGGGCTAGCTAAGAAGGGAAAGTGATTTTTTCACCTGAAGTTCTCATGCCAGTCCACAGATTTTCTTTTGCTCCATTTTCACAGGCTTTTTCCCTTCTTTGTCTTTTAGCTCCCGCCATTTTGGACTCTCTTTTTCTATTCTACCTACCTAAAAATAATTCCTTTTTCAAACTTTAATCTCTATTTCTATCCTGATGTGCCATTTTTGTTATTATTTATGTATTTACTCACTGTATCATATGATCATTGAAGAGGTATAAATAAGCCAAAATTATTTGCATATTCAAAGCTTATAGAAAAATTATTCCAGCAGTGTCTATGGCTCTTTCAAGGCTATTTAGTGGTGACAATGCTGACTTTACTGTTTCTTCTTTGCCATTTGCATGAAATATGGTATGTTAAGAACAAATTTAAGAACAAAATATTTTTTTGAAGTTGGGTTTCCCAATTACTTATCTATGGAAGGAATTTCAATGACTTTCTTACATATACAGAAAACACATTAAATAAATTCTTTTAGGATACATCATTACAGAAGAGGAACATGTACAATTTCTCAGAAATTATACGCAAACCTTCCTAAGGTTGTACAGCCATGCATAAAGGAATCATAACCGTGAATAATAAAGAGTTAGTAATGAAGTATCTGTGTATAGCCTACTGCACCAAAACCAGGGTGGAAGCTAATTTTATTTCAGACAAAGCAGGAACCTTGAATGAACCTGTCTGAGTAAAAGGTCAGAAAAAGAAGAGAAATATGTTTGAATTCATTTTTGTGAGAAACATAAACAGCAAGAAAAACAATAAATGAAAGTTTATTAGAAAAACAAAGCTAGAAAAAAAATTAAAGATACATAGCAGAGAGTAGAACATGTTTGTAAAAAAGAAGTTTAGGAAGATGGCTGCTGTTGCTGCTAAGTCGCTTCAGTCATGTCTGATCCTGTGTGACCCCAGAGATGGCAGCCCACCAGACTCTGCCATCCCTGGGATTCTCCAGGCAAGAACGCTGGAGTGGGTTGTCATTTCCTTCTCCAATGCATGAAAGTGAAAAGTGAAAAAAGTTGCTCATTCATGTCCGACTCTTAGTGATCCCATGGACTACAGCCTACTGGGCTCCTCTGTTCATGGGAATTTCCAGGCAAGAGTACTGGAGTGGGGTACCATTGATGGACATAGTGGGAAAAGGCATTTCAGAGTATGGTGTCTCATAGAATATAGTAATCATGTTTGGAGCAAGTGTATGGAGTGAGAGATTCTGATATCTTGCTTTGTGTTAACACCCTACTTGTATACTTATACCAATGATGCCTGTTTAAGACTATGTGCTAAGTCACTTTAGTCGTGCCCAATTATTTGTGACCCTATAGACTGTGGCCCACCAGGTTCCTATGTCCATAGGATTCTCCAAGCAAGAATACTGAAGTGGCTTTCCATGCCTTCCTCCAGGGGATCTTCCTGACTCAGGGATCAAACAGATTCTCTTCTGTCTCCTACATTTCAGGCATGTTCTTTACCACTAGTGCCACCTGGGAAGTCCATCTAAGGCTATATAAATGTGCAAATACAGGGGAAAAAATAAGCAAACAAAGAAACAAGGCAAACAGACAAAAAAGGTCCTCCATTTCCTAAATGCAATCAGGAAAATATTTGAGCACTTGTCTAATTAGCCAAAAGTAAATATGCTGAATATCAAATTAACAGAATGTCAACCTGAGCTTGAGCTCTGGTTCACCTGTCTATCACTAGGTTTATGAAATATGGGTTCTGGTTAACACTCCTGGAGAAGATGCAGCTTGAAATGCAGCCGTGAAAATGTATGAGGAACTTTTCTGACCAGCCAACTTATATAGGGCTTTAAGGTCCCGTGACCTCCTGGAGTGTTTACCACCACAGGATCCTAATCTCTCACTTCTCTTCCACCTCACATCAAGGGAGGCACCTGCAGTTGGCGTTACTGCATTTTCATTACTTTAGGGCTTACCCTGAATGGTCTGTATCTTTATGATTATACTAATTTTCAAAAGAACAGAAAATACTATTTACCTATGCCTTTTTTTTTTTTTTTTGCATTCCTGGATGTTTTTGTGGTCAAATAGATATAACATTCTACTAACTATTTACGTATCACATTGCATTTTTTTTCCCTGTGGAACGCATTATGTAACATAATTTACATATTTCCAAATACAGTTTAAGTATAACTACTTCTGCTTTATTGATTACACTTTGACTGTGTAGTTCACAACGATCTGGGGAAAACTCTTCAAGTGATGGAAATACCAGACTACCTTACCTGCCTCCTGAGAAATCTGTATGCAGGTCAAGATGCAACAGTTAGAACTGGACATGGAACAAGAGACTTGTTCCAAATTAGGAATATACTTAACTTATATTCAGAGTTCAGTTGAGTTCAGTCCAATTCAGTCCAGTTCAGTCGTTCAGTCGTGTCTGACTCTTTGTGACCCCATGAATCACAGCACGCCAGGCCTCCCTGTTCATGACCATCTCTTGGAGTTCACTCAGACTCATGTCCATCGAGTCCATGATGTCATCCAGCCATCTTATCCTCTGTCGTCCCCTTCTCATCCTTTCTCCAATCCCTCCCAGCATCGGAGTCTTTCCCAATGAGTCAACCCTTCACATGAGGTGGCCAAAGTACTGCAGTTTCAGCTTTAGCATCATTGCTTCCAAAGAAATGCCAGGGTTGATCTCCTTCAGAATGGACTTGTTGGATCTCCTTGCAGTCCAAGGGACTCTCAAGAGTCTTCTCTAACACCACAGTTCAAACAAATCAGTTCTTCAGCGCTCAACTTTCTTCACAGTCCAACTCTCACATCCATACATGACCACAGGAAAAGCCATACCCTTGACTAGACGGACCTTAGTCAGCAAAGTAATGTCTCTGCTTTGAATGTACTATCTAAGTTGGTCATAACTTTCCCATCTATTTCCCATGAAGCAATGAGACCAGATGCCATGATCTTCGTTTTCTGAATGTTGAGTTTAAGCTAACTTTCTCACTCTCCTCTTTCACTTTCATCAAGAGGCTTTTTAGTTCCTTTTCACTTTCTGCCATAAGGGTGATGTCATCTGCATATCGGAGGTTACTGATATTTCTCCTGGCAATCTTGATTCCAGCTTGTGTTTCTTCCAGAATTCAGATATTCAGAGTATATTGTGCAAAATACTGGGCTAAGTGAAGCCCAAGCTGGAATCAAGATTGGCGGGAGAAATATCAATAACCTCAGATACGCACATGACAACACTGTTATAGCAGAAAGGAAAGAAAAACTAAAGAGCCTCTTGATGAAAGTGAAAGAAGAGAGTGAAAAAGCTGGCTTGAAACTAAAAAAAAAAAAAATTCAAAAAGCTAAGATCATGGCAACTGGTCTCATCACTTAATGGCAAAGAGATGGGAAAACAAAGGAAACAGTGACAGACTTTATTTTGGGGGCTCCAAAATCACTGCAGATGTTGACTTCAGCCATGAAAGTAAAAGACACTTGCTCCTTGGAAGAAAAGCTATGATCAACATAGACATCATATTAAAAAGCATAGATATTACTTTGCTGACAAAGGTCCAGCTAGTCAAAGCTATGGTTTTTCCAGTAGTTATGTATGGATTTGAGATTTGGATCATAAACAAAGCTGAGTGCTGAAGAATTCTCTTGAGAATCCCTTGGACTGCAAGGAGACCCAATTAGGGTCATCCTAAGGGAAATCAGTTCTGAATATTCAGTGGAAGGACTGATGCTGAAGCTGAAACTCCAATACTTTGGCCACCTGATGCGAAGAACTGACTCATTGGAAAAGACCCTGATGCTGGGAAAGATTACTGAAAACTGTAAAAGATTACTGAATGCTGAACTCATCTACAGTTTTCCTGAGGCAAACTTTTCTCCTCCAGCAGACAAGTAGCTTCACAGCTGGGTACTGGTACTCTTCTTTTTCATATCTCATCTTGGTCTACAATTTTATTTCTTTTATTATATTGTCAAATGAAGTGGTTTCAAGTATAAATGGAAAAATACTTAGTTGGCCTTGCAAGGCCTATAGAGAAAGTAACTACGCCTGTGCTTTACAGCATTTTCATTGTCATTTGTGAATCCCAGTGATGATTTCAATGTGGATGCATGGACATCTTCATAAAATGTATAGCAGGAAGAATAATTTATCAGTCTTTGTGTCAGAATTACTTATAATATATGAAGTATGTGAATCAGATTCTTGCATGATAACACAAACTCAACTCAATAAACTCAATGACTGGATTACAGAATCAAAATTGCACTCTTTTTGGAGAAACAGACACAATTCACAATGCTTTATGTGGCTTCCCTGGGGTTCAGTGGTAAAGAATCTGACTGCAATGCAGAAGACATAGATTTGATCCCTGGGTCAGGAAGATCCCCTGGAGAAGGAAATGGTAACCTACTCCAGTATTCTTGCCTGGTAAATCCTATGGACAGAGGAGCCTGGCAGGCTACAGTCCATGGGGTCACAAAAGAGTTGGGCATGACTTAGTAACTAAACAGCAACAATGCTTTATGTCATTCCCAATCCATGAACCAGTGGGCAGTGAAGATGGATAATGCCTACACAGAATGTGCATTGTTACCCTTAAGACATAACATGTTCTTTTTCCCTTTGAAGGCCCATCCTTCAGGAGCCAGAGGCTCATCTTTGACCTAAGTGCATTACATATAACAGGACCATGACTTTGAAATGTGAAGATGTAGGGATATTTTAGAAACTATTTTAAGATAAACAGTTTTAGAGTATCCATCTAATATCCATCATCTTTGTACGTATACACATGTATGTATGATTGTCTATCTATCTTTGTTTCTATCTGTTCATCATTTGATCTCCCTGATTTTTTCTCCTTCCTTACAAATCATGGATCTAATTCACTTCCCTTTAGATGACTTGATAAGTTCAAATAAATTTGAGATTAATTCAAATGATATCCAGTGTTTTTTCATACTTTCTACATATAGTGAAAATTTACCTTTGTCATTATCTTTGTTTCTTGGGCTCATTGAAGGATTATTTCAAAAAAAAGTTAACCATTTTTAAAAATTGTGTCTGAGAATTTTCTATGAAGTATGGTGAGTGAGTTTCCTGACTTGCCCTGGATAGATTTTATATATATATATATATATATACATATATACACACACACACACACATATATATATATATTCTATATATATATATTCTCTAAATTTATAGAACTAACACAAAAGAAGATGTCCTTTTCATTATAGGGGACTGGAATGCAAAAGTAGGAAGTCAAGAAACACCTGGAGTAACAGGCAAATTTGGCCTTGCAGTACAGAATGAAGCAGAGCAAAGGCTAATAGAGTTCTGCCAAGAGAACACACTGGTCATAGCAAACACCCCCTTCCAACAACACTTCCAACAAGAGAAGACTTTACACAAGGACATCACCAAATGGTCTACACCGAAATCAGACTGATTATATTCTCTGCAGCTAAAGATGGAGAAACTCTATACAGTCAGAAAAAAAAAACACCTGGAGTAACAGGCAAATTTGGCCTTGCAGTACAGAATGAAGCAGAGCAAAGGCTAATAGAGTTCTGCCAAGAGAACACACTGGTCATAGCAAACACCCCCTTCCAACAACACTTCCAACAAGAGAAGACTTTACACAAGGACATCACCAAATGGTCTACACCGAAATCAGACTGATTATATTCTCTGCAGCTAAAGATGGAGAAACTCTATACAGTCAGAAAAAAATAACACTGAGATCTGACTCAGTGGGAGTCAGCTGACCGGGAGTGGCTCAGATCATGAACTCCTTATTGCCAAATTTGGACTGAAGTTGAAGAAAGTGAGGAAAAGCACTAC
>SJYC01143103.1:0-13666 GCA_006408675.1 Madoqua kirkii
GAATTCCATCACCTCCACTAGCTTTGTTTGTAGTGATGCTTTCTAAGGCCCACTTGACTTCACATTCCAGGATGTCTGGCTCTAGATGAGTGATTACACCATTGTGATTACCTGGGTTGTGAAGATCTTTTTTGTACAGTTCTTCTGTGTCTTCTTGCCACCTCTTCTTAATATCTTCTGCTTCTGTTAGGTCCATACCATTTCTGTCCTTTATTGAGCACATCTTTGCATGAAATATTCCCTTGGTATCTCTAATTTTCTTGAGGAGATCTCTAGTCTTTCCCAATCTGTCATTTTCCTCTATTTCTTTGCATTGATCACTGAAGAAGGCTTTCTTATCTCTTCTTGCTATTCTTTGAAACTCTGCATTCAGATGCTTGTATCTTTCCTTTTCTCCTTTGCTTTTCACCTCTCTTCTTTTCACAGCCATTTGTAAGTCCTCCCCAGACAGCCATTTTGCTGTTTTGCATTTCTTTTCCATGGGGATGGTCTTGATCCCTGTCTCCTGTACAATGTCACGAACCTCATTCCATAGTTCATCAGGCACTCTATCAGATCTAGGCCCTTAAATCTATATCTCACTTCCACTGTATAATCATAAGGGTTTTGATTTAGGTCAAACCTGAAGAAGCCTAATTAACTCCCCCACTAGCTGCTGCGCACATTACATGAGAGCATTTATGTCAAGTTCCTCATAGAAGGCTTGATATTTAGTGGGATCTCAATAAATATTTGTTGGTCTAAAGTAGAAGAATGACTAATTTTCCCAAATGAAGCCATTAGCCTCAGAACTGGACTGGCCAGAATGCTTCCTTTGAATCATTTTTCCATGTAGAGCTTGCCAGGCTCCATGATGATACCCACTCCACAATGTGTATTGCTGGCCCAGTGGATTCTGTTGAAGATTACAATCTGTTTCAATGATGTGTCTTCTATCTAGCACAATGAGTGAGTCATTTGTCTAGAGTGCAGGTGTTGACGGCAGCAGTGAGGGACTCCTATGTGTAGTTCAAGAACTATCATCCACCTCCAGATGCCAACAGGGTGGCCCTCCTCTGGAGAGGACACATGAGGCACTTCTGTTCATAACATGGGGCACTAGGACTTATTGTGGCTTTTCAACTTTTTTTTTTTGGCTTCCTGACTGAGAACTGAATTCAATTTTTTAAAGTTTATTTTTAATTGAAGGATAATTGCTTTATAATATTCTGAATTCAATTTTTAATTAAAACACACACACACACACAGACTCTACCCACATGGTGGTATGGAAATCAAATGTACACTGACATCACTACTTGTCTTCCATTCTTCCAAAATCTTTAACTGTACTGCAGCTAAGCCTGTGAAACCTACGCACACCACATGAGGTATCAAAATGAATATAACATACCTATATAGCTTCAGGTATCCTATGCAAATAAAATACTTACCAGTTGGTTTATGATGCAAAAGGTGAGCAGACACAAGGTTAAAACATGACCTCAGGCCTCATCTTCCTACAGAGAGGGCCTTATCCCCTCAGCTCCACCTTACGTCTCACCACCAGCTACACAGGGTGCAAGGAGCAACCAGCACTGTGCCCTGTGACCCAGCTCAAGCTTGCCTTCTAGACCACAAAAGTGATGAGTAATGAACAAAACCAAAAACCTTTGAGTCTGTCCATATGTCAGTAGCTTCCAAGCAGAGACAAGAAAGATAGAATAAAATTAAAAAGGGAATCTCCCTCTTTCCTTCCAGCTTTCTCTGAAATTCAGTGACACCCAAGCAGGAATTAGTTCAAGAGTCACAAAGGCAGAGAAAAGGTCAGTCGGTATTTCCCTTATTTCTCCTGCACTGATACCAGCAGGAAGCTGCAAGGAACACATTCTTATCACGCTAGTTCTTTCCCTTTGTTCAAGTACTTTGGAGTGTATACTGTGTACCATACCGTGGACTGAAGGCCGAGTTTCCTGGGTGGACCCAGTCTCTTCCCCTTCCTAGAGTGCACCTAAGTGTGTACCAGGGGCGGCACAGAACTGCATGTCCAGCCTGCCTTGCCCTGAGCCCCTTACTTTGGCTCTAAGAAGAGAAACAACACAGACCAAAGACTCTGACCACTTACAAATTATGGCCACAACCCACTGGAGTAGCATCCTCCAATTCTGAAAGCACAATTAAGAGTTGCACATTTTGCCTGTGATGGACAAAACTCACCTTCTCCTTGGCAGTCAAACCAATGGTCCATAGCAGAGCCCTTTTAGTTGCTTACTTTTCTTCCATTTGAGTTTCCTGTTCCTTATTTGGATTTATCCTTATCTTTATCTCCTGAAAATGTGGTCAAGCTATTGACCAGTGTCTCTGGCACTAAAGATTTTCCCCCATCTCCCCAAGAATATTTTTTAAAAGAAAATATAGAAACGCAGTTTAATTGAAAGTCAACTTGGAATTCAACATGCTCCACATATCTGTCAAAATAGGGATTGCAGAGAGGCCCAAATCCAACAAATAAAAACTGGGGCCCATTTATAACACATGTTTTCCTCTTGACTTTACCAGAGAAGCACTTTAAGAGAAACCAAAGCATTTTTCATTTATTTACACATAAAACTTTCATGTTCTTTTGAATGTACCAAAAACTTTACGGAACTTTTCAAAGAGCTTTTGAGAGAAAAGGAAGTCATACTGGCCAACAATAAACAAACTACCAAACCAGTTGAAATTGCTTTAAAACCCTAACAATGCAAAATTCTGAATGAATTCAATCCTTAACAAAGGATAAGCTCCAGGTCCGACATAGGAGAACAAATCCTCAGAGAATAATTAGAAGGCTAGAATGAAGCACCTAACACCCAATTTGTATTGTTCAACCTGATGGCCAACTTAAGCAGAGAGAAAGCTACTACAGTCCACAGTGAGCCCTTTTGTAGGCTAAGGAAGCTAGGGGAAGGCAAGTGACAGACCCAGTAGACTACCTCCCAGATGTCTAGAAAGCATGTCTTCCCTCTCCACCACATTCCCTTTATTAAAGGGGTGCCTACTGACTCCAGAAATATTCACATAGTACCCATTCTGGGCCAGGAACAATGCTAAGTGCTGAGGGTACAAAGTTGAACAAGACATGGTCCCTGTGCTTAAGGCTACCTACAATTGACAGAGCATCTACCATGTGAGTTCTTAGTCCACATAATTTCATTTAACCCTCATAAGAATCCTATGAAGTAGTGATATCTCCATTTTATAAATTTAGGGACTGAGACTCAGTGGTTGTCCAAAACACTTGTATGTGGCTACATTCTTATCTACTATGTTATATTGTCTCAGTCAGGTACAGAGAAAGTTTAGAGGAGGAACTGAGCACTTCTGAGTTGGGTATGAATCTTAAATTCGTGGAGATTTTATGAGGGAAGAAGCACTGAAAAGGAGGCTGGAAAGCATGGGTAGGTATGGATAAGTGGAGAATAAGGGGAAGGAGGAAGTGGAAGAACAGACATAAATATTTCAGATGGAAAAAGAATAGTATATAGAGAAGCACAGAGGCATGGAAAAATGGAAGATATTCAGGAAGCACTTTGGCTGTACTGAGCAAGAAGAAGCAAGGGATTAGATGGGAAAGGCTGAGTAGGATGAAATGTAGAGGGCCATGAAAAAAATGAATAGTTCAGTCCAGTCACTCAGTCATGTCAGACTCCTTGCAACCCCATGGACTGCAGCACACCAGGCTTCCCTGTCTATCACCAACTCCCGGAGCCTACTCAAACTCATGTCCATCACGTTGGTGATGCCATCCGACCATCTCATCCTCTGTCGACCCCTTCTCATCCTTCAATTCAATAAATGAACAAATAGAAAGCAGTTGTCCAATGCAGATGAGCTTTTAACCTTGGAGCTACAATCCTTTCAAAGCTGTGGTGTTCCTGCTCTATTTCTGTCTGCAGCCAAACACTAGGAAGATTTTAGGACCAACTACGTGTTGCTAGTGTGTGTGTGAGACTTAGAAACCATGATCCCAGTTCCTGGGAGCTGGGGACAGAAGCTGCCCTTCTTCACAGGAGAGCCCACTGCCACGAACCTAGTTCCTGACCATCACTGTTGATGGGAACTTTAATTGAAGTAAAGATACAACTTCAATTATAATAGCCTCAAAGCCTGATTTTATAAATTCTTTTCCAAACAGAAAGGTTTTATATTTTTCTTAGCAAAATTAGCTTTTGGGAATTAAATGCATTTCACATTACTCTGTGCTGAATGGACATTGGTATCCATCTTACGGTTAAATGTGAGACACATATGGCTGTATCTGCATAGTGTCCCTATAGATACGGACAGTAAGCTCTTAAGAGCCATCTTCATATTGCATAATGAGCATTAGCAGATGGAAGTTATTTTAGATTACATAAACTTTGGTTACGCTAGAAACATCAGCTTTAACACATCTGTATCAAAAAAGAACATTTTAAAACAGAGATATTAATGAATGTAATATGAAATGGGCACATCTGTGGATGACTCATTTTAAGTTGAACAAAAGGATTCTCTTAAAGGCATCCAGTGCCTCAGCTCTCAGTAGAATCAGGCCCTACTGAGCTTGGGCTTCTGTCTTTTCTCAGCATGAGATTCACTGCCTTTACTAGCTTGATTTGCTGAAAGAGAATTAGATATACAGTCCAGGTCTGAGAAGCTGGTCTTTGGCCATCTTTATATTACTGTGGCCAGTATGCACCCAATTTTAATACTTAGAGACAGGATATTTTGTGGTTGATTTTAAGAGCATTTATGTAAGAAATAAAAAAAAAAAAGTCTCATAAGAAATGGTTCTCCTGTGTTTCAAACTTAAGCTTACCTACTGTGAATGTCTGTGATTTTTATTATTGCATAGCTTTATAAACTTATACATATGTGCATGGCATAAGTATCATGAGAATTTAGAATAATGAAAAGAGATCAGATTTTTTCTTTTTGTCTTGAAACCCACATCTTGGTTGATCATAATATTTTTATTTCTTTGATGTTTATTTGCATTACCTTATAAATCTACAAGTAAGAAATTTTCAGTGACAAAAGGCAATGTTGAACACTATTTAAAAAGGAAATTAGTTCCAGAACTTATTTTTTTGAGGTACAGCCAGCTTTTTAAAATGGCATAAATGATAGCAACAGACAATTTAGGCATCACGTTTGACTTCATCCAGTCACTCAGAGCCAGCCATTATGTTCTATGCATTTAGGCTGTCTACTTCTTTCCAGGTGTATTGGTAGCCATTTTCTACAGCTGATCTGATTTTGTCAGTGGGGAGACTGAGAATACTGGTCAAATAGAGGTTTCTTACTTTCTGGGTTCTTATGGATTCAGCAACAGGATAACAAACCACCACATTCAAGTACTCAGAATCCCCTCACTTCTGTGCTGGTTTACATCAGTTGCTTCAGCCTGGGAGGCATGGCAGAAGGATTGAAAGCTGCAAATTCAGATAAGCCACAAAGTGGCAAGTTCAATCAAAGATCATTCCTCCATGTCCTTTAGAAGAGGGCATGTGATTCACAATTACCATTTGATTTTAGGGTTAAAAACAGATCTACAGGAAGTCTCTTCTGAAGGGAAAGGGTAAAGGAAGGCTAGGGAAGGGAAGGGAAGGAAAGGATAGGGAAGGGAAGGAAGGATAGAGAAGAGGAAGGAAGGATAGAAAAGGGGAAGGAAGGATAGGGAAGGATAGGGAAGGGAAGGATAGGAAATGGTAGGAAAGGATAGGTAAGGGAAGAGAAGAGAAGTTTGAATGGAAGGGAATGGAAGCTTGAAAGGAAGGTTGAAGGGCAGGTCATGGCATGGCACTACTTTCCCTGAAGCCATTAAGTTTTAGTATGTTGTTTCTTCATTTTCATTTATCTCAAAGTATTTTCTAATTTACTCTGTGATTTCTTTTTCAATATAGTCTATTTAGGTTTATGTTGTGTACAGAGAAGGCAATGGCACCCCACTCTAGTACTCTTGCCTGGAAAATCCCATGGGCGAGGAGCCTGGTAGGCTGCAGTCCATGGGGTCACTAAGAGTCGGACACGACTGAGCGACTTCACTTTCACTTTTCACTTTCATGCGTTGGAGAAGGAAATGGCAACCCACTCCACTGTTCTTGCCTGGAGAATCCCAGGGACAAGGGAGCCTGGTGGGCTGCCGTCTGTGGGGTCGCACAGAGTTAGACACAACTGAAGTGACTTAGCAGTAGCAGTAGTATGTTGTGTACATAAATAAATAAATTAGATCAAAGAAGAAAGTCTTTTGGGAAATTAACCAAAATCAATGTAACAGAAAACAGAAAAGCCAATAGATGAAATCAACAAAACCAAAAATTGGTTCTTTGAACTATCAGAAAATTGACCAACATTTAGCTCAAGTGAATAAGGAAAAGAAAGAGAAAAAAATTACTAAAATCAAGAATGAAAAAGGAACATTACAACTAATCTTATGGGAAAAAATTATAAGGAAATATCATGAACAGCTGTATACCAACACCATTAGATAACCTAGATGAAATGGATATATTAGTAGAAACACACAAACTACCAAAACTGACTTAAGAAGAAATAGAAAATCTGAAGTGACAAAGCCCAGGCCCAGATGGCTTTTTCTATCAAATGTTGAAAGAAGAATTAACAACAGTCCTTCATAACTCTTCCAAAAAGCAGAAGTGGAAACACTATTAAATTATTATATGAGGCCATGATACTACTATGTAAACATAACACAAAAGGAAAAAAACTACAGACTAATATCCATGATAAGTATAAGCACAAAACTTTACAAAATATAAGCAAAGCAAATCCAGCGACATGTAAAAAGGACCATATACCATGACCAAGTGAGATTTATCCTAGGAATACAAGGTTGGTTTAACATACAAAATGTAAACAATATAATACACCATATTATCAGAATAAAGACAAATCCCAGATACTTATTTCAATAAATGCAGAAAAAGGATTTGACAAAATTCAACATTTTTTCATGATAAAGGCACTTAACAAAAGAATAGTATGGAATTTTTTCAAAATGATAAAGGGCATCCACAAAAAACCCAGTGCTAGCATCATATTTAAGGGTGAATGTATCAAAGCTTCCCCCATAAGGTCAGGAACAAGAAGGATGTCAGATCTTGCCTCTTCTATTCAACATTGTAGTGGAAGTTATAGCCAGTGTAGTCAGGCCAGAAAAGAAATAAAAAGTATCCAGACTGACCCAGATACTTATTTCAATAAATGCAGAAAAAGGATTTGACAAAATTCAAATTTTTTCATGATAAAGGCACTTAACAAAAGAATAGTATGGAATTTTTTCAAAATGATAAAGGGCATCCACAAAAAACCCAGTGCTAGCATCATATTTAAGGGTGAATGTATCAAAGCTTCCCCCATAAGGTCAGGAACAAGAAGGATGTCAGATCTTGCCTCTTCTATTCAACATTGTAGTGGAAGTTATAGCCAGTGTAGTCAGGCCAGAAAAGAAATAAAAAGTATCCAGACTGGAAAGGAAGCAGTGAAATTATCTTTATTTGCAGAAAACACAATTCTGCATGTATAAAATTCTGAGGAAATCACTAAAAAATATTAGAAGTAATAAATGAGTATGGCAAGGTAGCAGAATACTAGATCAATATACAAAAGTCAATTGTATTTCCATACACTTGGGATGAGCAATCAGAAAATTAGGGAAACAATTCCATTTATAATAATATCAAAAACAATAAAGTATGCAGGCATACATTTAATAAGAGACATGCAAAACCAATATTCTGAATACTGTAATACACTGTTGAAAAAAGTTAAAGACCTAGATAAGTGAAGTCACTCCATTCATGGACTGGGAGACTTAATATTGGATAAAGTATCAACTCCTCCCAATTTTTCTACAAATCTAGAAAGTGACAAGCAGATCCTAAAATTCTTAAGGAAATTCAAAATACCCACAATAGCCAAAACACTCTTGAAAAAGGAGAACAAAGTTGGTGGCCTCACATTTGCATATTTAAAAACTACTGCACATATAGAAATTAACACAGTGAGGAACTGGCAAAAGTATATATTAATATAATAAAATTGAAAGTCTAGAAATAAACTTTCACATTTGTAATAAACTGACTTTGATGACAATATAAAGATCATCTAATAGAGAAAGAATAGCCTTTTCAACATGTGGTGGCATAACTGGATATCCATGTGCAGAAGAATGAATTTGGATCCCTATCTCACACTATGTGCCAAAATTAAAATGGATCGAAAGACCTAAATGTAAGAACTAACACTATAAAACTCCTAGAAGAAGTATAAAATCTTTCTGACCTGAGATTAGGCAATCATTCCTTATATATGACATGAAAAGCACAAGTGAAAAAAGAAAAAAAAAATAAATTGGACACTACCAAAATAAAAAACTTTTGTGCCGCAAACAATAGCTTAAAGTGAAAAGGTAACTCAAGAATGGGAGAATACATTTGCAAGTCATATATCTGGTAGGAATTTTGTATCTAGAATATATAAATGCAACTCAGCAGTGAAAAGAAAATAACAATTTAAAATGGTCAAAGGATCTGAATAGACATTTTTCCACAAAGAAGACCTACAAATGGCCAATAAGCACATGAAAAGATGCTCAACATCATTAGTTATCTGGAAAAGGCAAATCCAAACCACAGGGAGATACCCCATCACACCCACTAGGATATAATAAAAAAGGTAATGAATATTGGAAAGGATGTGGAGAAATCGAAACACTCATACACCACTGGCGATAATGTAAAACAGTGTAGTCACCTGGACAAACAATCTGGCAGTTCTCAAAACAGCAAAGACCTAACCATAGACCCAGAAAGTCCACTCCTAGTTTTATTTCCAAGAGCAACAAAAACATATCCACACAAAATCTTGTTCATAGCAGAATTATTTATAATAGCCAAAAAGTGGGAACAACCCAAACTTCCATCAATAGTACATTGTGATCTGTTCATACAATGAAATACTATTTGGCAATAATAAAAAAAAAAACTGAAGTACTATACATACTTCAACATGAATGAATCTTGAAAGTATTATGCTGAATGAGAGAAGCCAGTCACAAAGGATCACATGTAGTAAGATTCCATCTATACAAAATTTCAAGAACAGGCAAAGTCATAGAAACAGAAAGTAGATTAGTGCTTACCTAGAGTTTGAGGGGTGGAGAAGGTGATGGCACCCCACTCCAGTACTCTTGCCTGGAAACTCCCATGGACAGAAGAGCCTGGTGGGCTTCCATCTATGGGATCGCACAGAGTTGGACACGACTGAGCGACTTCCCTTTCACTTTTCACTTTCACACACTGGAGAAGGAAATGGCATCCCACTCCAGTGTTCTTGCCTGGAGAATCCCAGGGACGAGGGAGCCTGGTGAGCTGCCGTCTATGGGGTCACACAGAGTCGGACATGACTGAGGCGACTTAGCAGCAGCAGAGTTGAGGGGGAGGTAACTGGGAGGGATAAGGGTCTATGACTAAGGGGCATGGAGTTCCTTTTTCAGGTAATGAACATATTCTCAAATTGTGGTAATTACAGTTGTGCAACTCTGTGAATATACTAAAAACCACTGAATTCTACACTTAAAATGGCTGATTATACAGGTATTTTAATGATATCTTAAAAAAAAGCTGTTACTAAAAAAAAAAAAAGACCAGTTAATCAACTCATTTAAAATGAGATTCCATAGAGGCCCACATTAATTAATGCAACATTCTTTATAAAATGGAGATTATCTATATTCATTGGTCACATCATATGAGCCAGAGATAACCAGTGGTTCAAGTTATTTTAGATTTTTTGTCATTTCTTACCAGACTTTTCTGTGAACAAATTTATACTTTTCAGCCAAGGTTGTAGATGTTTAAAACTGATCTCTTCTTCATGGAACATGTCCAATCTTTGGCTGGCCAGAAAAGTGGACTGATCTTGTGAGCATGTCTAGGCTCAAGGAAAAGAGGAATAAATACTAGACCAGATTTGTTTATATTTTTACAAAAGTCCAAGTTGACCAATTTAGTGGGATCCTCCCTTGCACTCTATTTGCATTCTTGTGTCTACCTTTTCTCATTGGGAGAACCAAGAACAAGGAGGCTCAGGGTTGGCCAGTGCATGGATAGAAAGACCAGTTTCAGGACCTTAGCACTGAATCCTGGTCATGACCTGTTTGTGGATCTGTCTCATGGGCTGCCAAATGAAGGCTTACATGGCATAAACAAGTGTCCTATGAGGCAAGAAGGGAGGAGGCAGAGCAGAGGTTAGTCTTAAGAATTTCATGGCCTTTGGAGCCAAAAAGGCATGGGTTGGAATCTGGGTTCAACCTTTATTAGTTGCATAATCTTAGGACATTTACTTAATCTCTCTGAGCTTCATTTTCCTCATCTGTAAAATGGGGGATATAATATCACCAACCTTTCATAGGATATTGTAGAGATTAAATGTGGTAATATTCAGGACAGTGTAATCACAGAAAGAATTACCAGTGTTGAGTGTTACTATGTTTCTGAATATTGTTGTTGTTACTGCTAGAATGAAGTTCATTCCCACAATCATTTTGAATCTCTGTAACATGCAATTCTCTAATGTATGAAAGACCTACAAAAAGCCAGGCTCACTCACAAGTATGCAATTTAAAATTTAGAGTTGCATGGAAGGGATAATGAATAATTCCAAATGTATTATTTTAGCTGGGGCACTGGGCCCAAGAACAGCACATGGGGCCTTTAGCCTAGCTGCCTGCTCAGTCTCCCAGAACCAAGATTATGCAGGTTTCCAAAGATATGTTCAGGATAAGCTGTCTAAACCAACTGCTGCCCCAGCAAATGATAGCCTAGGACATACTCAGGCCAGATGGTCACAGAGCACAAGAATGCGATGTGGGTCAATAATTACAGGTCTCAAGTGGAGCGGAGAGGCGTGAACTCAGATCTCCCAAGCATGGAGAGTGAGTTACTCAAACACCATGTGCTCTATGGTCTCTGCTTTAGGGCCAGACTCAGGCACCCAGAGGAACTGTGATTCATGGGAAAGATACTGGGTTATAGAGAGAGAGAAAGGAGAGGGAACCCAGACTAGCCCAACAAAACTGGCCTGAGCACCATGCTTTCAGCTCATCCCTTCATGATCTAATCCCTAAAGACTGGAGAGACCCTGAACTACACCTGCTGAGGCTGTTCTGATTTTGAGCATCAAGTCCATGGAGAAAGTCAAAGGCTATTTACCGGCATAAGAGGACTGTTATCATCATCATCATCATCAACAACAAATATTCATCAGCTACATGTGCTGGGCCATGTAGCAAGGTAGTTATGGAAATGCTTTTTGTCATCAGAAAGAGCTGGGCTCAATTATAGTTCTTACCATGCATCGACCTTGGGCCAGTAATCCAATTCTCTGAGCCTGGGTTTTCTCCTGTACACAAGCTAATATTAAAGCCACATAGGAATGTCAGAAGGGTTTAAACAGATGATGAATTTGAAAGCTGTTTGTAAATCACAATCTGCTAGTTTATTTTTGTTATGTGCAGAATGGTGGATCCAGGGTTTTGGAAAAGGAAAAGACATGGAAGGCTGAGGCCATGAAACATGAGTTTTGTGGAGGAGGATTTAAGTACTGGAGGGGAGAACAGAGGGCATCACAGGCAGATGTAATGAATGATCTGATCAAAGAGAAGTAGGTGATAGTGAGATTGGTATGTTCAGGCAAAAGATGGACACTTGTAGCTATAAAAAGTTCCAGACAACAATGGAATCATTAGCACACCCATAGTCTCATGATCTGAGTTCAGGTTAATAGGCAACTTGGTCTGGGGATCAGGAAATACAGGCTACACAGTCCTCACTACTATTTGACACCAATGCAGAGCTGTCTGCTCAGGCCTTAGACAAGGACATTTTTTCCCTCCCGGCCAAAGTGCCTTGTCTCCTGGTAGTGCTTTTGCCACTATGCCACTGATGCAGCCCAGACAGGCAGACATGAAGCTAAGATGAAAATAGCCAATACATCTATTACCCACTGAAACAGCCTATTCCTTAAAGCAATTAGATTCCTGATTAGAACACTTTAATGGGGAATGAAAAAGTGCTTTAGAAGGCAAGAAGTTACTAAACAAATGGATCAAATACATACATTTACATACAAACAAACGTACACTGCGTATCACCATTGAAATAAGAAAAGGTTAATCATTGGAAAAACACAGCACAATTCATCATGATGTATTCATTTAAAATCCAATACCCCTCTAATCTTGCTCTTTTAGTTTATGAACACTCAGTTCAGTTCAGTCACTCAGTTGTGTCCAGTTCTTTGTGACCCCATGGACTGCAACACGCTAGGCTTCCCTGTCCATCACCAACTCCTGGAGCTTACTCAAACTCGTGTCCATCGAGTCAGTGATGCCATCCAACCATATCATCCTCTGCTGTCCCCTTCTCCTCCTTCTCGCAATCTTTCCCAGCATCAGGGTCTTATCCAATGAGTCAGTTCTTCCCAACAGGTGGGAGCTTCAGCATCAGTCCTTCCAATGAATATTCAGGACTGATTTCCTTTAGGATGGACTGGTTGCATCTCCTTGAGTCTTCTCCAGCAACGCAGTTCAATACCATCAATTCTTTGGTGCTCAGCTTTCTTTATAGTCCAAATCTCACATCCACACATGACTACTGGAAAAGTCATAGCATTGACTAGATGGACCTTGGTTGGCAAAGTAATGTCTCTGCTTTTGAATATGCTGTCTAGGTTGGTCAGAACTTTTCTTCCAGGAGCAAGCAATCTTAATTTCATGGCTGCAGTCACCATCTGCAGTGATTTTGGAGTCTAAGAAAATAAAGTCTGCCACTGTTTCCCTTGTTTCCCCATCTTTTTGCCATGAAGTGACAAGACCAGATGACATGATCTTGGTTTTCTGAATGCTGAGTTTTAAGCCAGCTTTTTCACTCTCCTCTTTCATTTTCATCAAGAGGCTCTTCAGTTCATCTTTGCTTTCTGCCATAAGGGTGGTATCATCTGCATATCTGAGGTTATTGATATTTTTCCCAGCAACCTTGATTCCAGCTTGTGCTTCATTCAGCCCAACATTTTGCATGATGCATTCTGCATATAAGTTAAAGCAGGATGACAATATACAGCCTTGATGTACTCCTTTTCCTATTTGGAACCAGTGTGTTGTTCCATGTCCAGTTCTAACTGTTGCTTCCTGACCTGCATACAGATTTCTCAAGAGGCAGGTCAGGTGGTCTGGTATTCCCATCTGTTTCAGAATCTTCCACAGTTTATTGTGATCCACACAGTCAAAGGCTTTGGCATAGTCAGTAAAGCAGAAGTAGATGATTTTCTGGAACTCTCTTGCTTTTTCCATGATCCAGCGGATGTTGGCAATTTGATCTCTGGTTCCTCTGCCTTTTCTAAAACCAGCTTGAATATCAGGAAGTTCACGGTTCACATACTGCTGAAGCCTGGCTTAAAGAATTTTGAGCATTACTTTACTAGCATGTGAGATGAGTGCAATTGTACGGTAGTTTGAGCATTCTTTGGCATTGCCTTTCTTTGGGATTAGAATGAAAACGGACCTTTTCTAGTCCTGTGGCCACTGCTGAGTTTTCCAAGTTTGCTGGCATATTGAGTGCAGCACTTTCACAGCATCATC
>SJYC01143105.1:0-71960 GCA_006408675.1 Madoqua kirkii
GGGACGACAGAGGATGAGATGGCTGGATGGCATCACTGACTCGATGGACATGAATCTGAGTGAACTCTGGGAGATGGTGATGGATAGGGAGGCCTGGCGTGTTGCGATTCATGGGGTTGCAAAGAGTCAGATACAACTCAGCGACTGAACTGAACTGAAGTTGCTCCAGTCATGTCCAACTGTTTGGTACCCTATGGAGTGTGGCCCACTAGGCTCCTCTGTCCAGGGAATTCTCCAGGCAAGAATATTGGAATGGGTTGCCATTTCCTTCTCTAATAATAACTACAGTTTTATCTAAAATAAATCCACTGTCAAGACAAAATCCAAAGTGCCCCTTTAACATGTGACTGTGACCCCATTTCTAACATTTTTTTAATGTCTCCATATTCTCTCCAGGATGAACTTGATGCTTCTCACTATAGCACTGGGCTTCCCAGGTGGCTCAGTAGTAAAGAATCTACCTCCAATGCAGAAGACATGGGTTCAGTCCCTGGGTTGGGAAGAATTCCTGGAAAAAGAAATGGCAACCCACTCTAGTATTCGTACCTGGGAAATCCCATGAACAGAGGAGTCTGGCAGGCTACATCTCATGCAGTTGTGAAAGAGTTGGACATGACTTAGCAAGTAAAAATAACAACAAAAAAATCACAGCATTACAAAGCCTTCCGTAATTTGTCTTCTGCAGATCCACTTCTGAGTATTCCACCCACTCAATGCCATAACCTCTTCCTGCTGACATCTAGGACACAAACTCTTTTAAAGACTCTCACAGGCCCTGGGAATAATTTCTTTTGTAGATTTACATCTTATCAGACATATTATAGTAAATTGACATTCCATGTGAAAAGGAGTTACAAATGACTATAAAAAAATGTGAAGCATGCTATAGTTGACTGGTTGAAACAATGCCATGTTATATAGGAATGACTTAAATCATTAATTTATTCAATATTGATTACATGTCTTCTACAGGTCAGTCTTTATTTTAGGTACTATAACACTTTAATGAACAAAATAGGTATGTTTCTATTTTTGCGGAGTCTAGAAAATTTAAGGAGACTGTGATTAAAATGAAAACACAAGTTTGAAACATTATTGTGGAAAATTTGACCTTGAAATTGTGTGCCTTGTTTCATTCCAAGTTTTCCAGAGATCCTGGGAAATCATTTTGAGAAACTATACTAGATCATTGACCAATTCTCTTCCTGGTAAAAGAACTACTTTTACACAAAATGTGCAGTAATAGCTTGCCTTGAATTTTGTTTTAACTTTCTATTTTAAAGAAGCAATACTTTTAAGGTCCAAACAAGTGGAGCCACATAGGGACCTTGCTACAATATTAAAGAATCCTGACCTTTAACACGTAAAATTATAATTCGGAATTTCTTTTATTAATTTTATCTACTCTTTGATGTACATAGTTCAGTTCAGTTCAGTTGCTCAGTCATGTCCGACTCTTTGGGACCCCATGAATCGCAGCACACCAGGCCTCCCTGTACATAGTTAAAGACTTAACAATTTTGCCCTAAGTGTGTTGTGGACTCAGCCATTGATTTAAACTGTCGATCAGCCTCTCTGCTCCTCTTTTAGAAGAACTATCTACATCAAATGGCCATGACGTGGAACAACTGATAGATAACACTCTGGGATTAGTGCGTACTGCTTAAACGAATGATTTGCACCCAGAGGCTTCCAGTTTTAAGGTGGGAACATTTACTTGAAACTAGGGGGAAATTACTAATAAGTTGACTTTGCTTATGATGAAATTTTAAAAAACTTGCTTTATCAAAAAGAAGTGCCATCTCTGTCTAAATTAGTGTTAACTTTTGTCAATACTAGGCAGGGCTTTTTTTTTCTTTGCTTATCTCTGTATAATGTATAGATAATATATTTGAAATTTTGCTAGGGTGAATCATATAACATATCATAAGAATGCACAAAACAAATGATCAAAATCAAATTTCTGATAGACCTTTTCTTCCTCAGATTGATGTTCATTCCTTCACAAGGGAAGTTACTCAGAATGGTCCTGAACAAACCAACATGGGAAGCTATTAAATATTTGGCAGCTTGTGTTAATAATTTATAATGTAAGAGAACTAAAGTATAATGTATACACTATTTACAGAAATCTGGACATATGGGGGAAAATATGCAGAAACGTATCTGGCACCTAGGACTTTGTTAGAGAAGTAACGGAAGCTGTGAGAGGCATGCAGGTGGGGTAGCAAGAGAATGTGACCACAGAAAAGCCAAAGCAACTAAAATATACATTCTGTTCAGGGCTGTAAATGTCAAGAATGCACAGCTGAAGAAATTCCTGAGATACCAACTCTTGAAAGATTTGTAGATTTCAGATTGTTGATATTAAATCTAAATATGCTGGAATGAAATCCTTTGTGGATTTTTTTTTTCATTTTGTGCAGTTTGGTTACACTTTATTGATCCATGTATATGATATGTGATCCATAAATGTGGATTTATTAAAATACAAGAATCTTCTGTCTCTGAGTCTACTGGTTAGTACATACATATTAGCTTTTCTACTCTGAAGAGAAAGGTAAAATCAGTGTTGTTTAAGCAGCAATGACTTTAATGAGGGTGAGTCATAGCACTCAGGGAGGCAAACCTATTTATTTTTATTACACAACACTTTTAACGGGGACTATTTTAAAAAGGCCAAATGACAGACAGGCGCCAAGATTAGATGCATCCTCAGTAGACAGCTGGCATGCCCTGCCAGAAGGAGGATTTAGAGGGGTGTGGCTGGTAAGAAAGAGCCAACAGTTGGGGGAAGGGGAAAGCAGAGAAAAATAAACTCCCTGAAGAAACTAAAAAACAGGTCACAGTAATTTCCCTCAGGACTAAAATGTGTGACATGAGCTTTTGCATTAAGTCAGAAATTTCAAGAGCAAGAGGAACTAGGAAAGAACCAGAACCACAGGGAATAATGTTGCTATTGTATTTGGGAGGGCTCAAATAAAAAGTTACTGAGTCCTTTCCAATCTAACTTGCTAAATGGTGTGCTATTTCTCAAAAAGAACTTGCTTCCAGGAAAAGGAAATTAAGCTTGCTTTCCTATTTCAGATTTACTTATAGTAGTGAATTTATTAACTAATCAACTAACTGCACATGGTAAAACAAACAAAAAACCACTTCCTTGGTCTGCAGCAAAAAGCGTATTCCATGACTTATCACGTGATAATACCTTGTATTGGACACATGATATCACTGAAGCAAAGTCACCATTGACCATATCCAGAAAGTTATAATACTGTTTCTAGCTTCTAAAATTGACTATCCTGTCTATAGTTAGCCTTTCTAAGAATGTCATTCTCCTGCATTTGAATTAAACAATAGTTTAGTGCATAAGTTTGCATTTGGGTTTGGGGATCTTTACTTGAATACAGTTTATGTGTTTTCCAGAAGCAATATAAAAATGATTGTCCAAGAAGTTTAAAATAAGCAATCAGCTCCCTGGGAGTAAATGGTGTACTTCTCTGAGATATGTGCGTTCCAAAAGAGGCAAGGGTTTCATGCACAAAATAAACACAGGAATCAACAGCATCTTCTTGATCTGAAAGGGGAAGCTGCAGCTGCATTTTATAGCCATGCGCCCTTGGAGAGAGATGAAGCTCTGCCGGGAGATCCTTAGGGATGTGGTGGGAGTGTAGGGGTGGAAAGTGATGCTTTGGTATTGTCAGGAGTGGATAAACTGTCTGGAACTCAATAAATGTTGAAATAATAAAGAATGACTTTTGATATGGCAGTTATGAATAATTCTGCACAGTACAAAAAATTGCTACAAATAAAGTTAATTATACAGTCATACAAAACTTTTCTAGTACGTTGAAATTTGTATAGTTGTACTGTCTCAATTAGGATTTAGGGAAAGATTGAGGAAATAAAATGGTGAAAATAAAATAAAGTGATCTTTTAAAAAATTAAATCATAAGAGATGTTTATTATGTCAAGCGATGATTTTCTAATTCAGAACTACTTAGAGAATAATTTCTTTGATATGTATTTTTCTTATATATGTTGTATTTTAATGTATATCTTATATGCTTTTAACAGCAACCAAAATTAATCTTTATAAGTTAAAAATTATATAAAAACTATAATAATTCCTAAACTGATTTTCTGATACATGAATGGTATGTCAATAATTTTACCAGAAGACTAAAATTTTTAGACTATACATCTATTTAATACATAAAACGACAGATTTGTAGCACAGAAGCACATTGATTTAAATTTACAGGGACAGTTCCTTAAAAGAAACAAGTTCATGGTTGCTTTGCATGTGGAAATTTGACTCTTTAGACAGTCTCTCAATAAGAGAGAATAAAAGACAGAACTTAATTATTGTGTACTAAAAACCCTTTAGTTTCCTAAATACCTTCAGAAGTATTGGTGGGGCCCAAAGTAAAGTGAAGAGAGAAGAAAGAGTGAAGAGGAGGACGAGAATAGAGGACTTAAAGAGAGCATCGTCTTAGTGATGGCTAAGGAATGTGAAAGAATAGGGTCTGATCCTGAGCTAGAAATCATTTATTATGCAATCCTGAAAAGAATAAACCTTGTCTCTGACTCCAGAGTTTGGTACAGACATTGCCTTTTTCACAATTTAAAATATTTATATACAGTATAGTAAAATGAACTTCAGACTGACAAATATTTTTGACATGTACTTGATCTCTTTTGGAAACTTTATTATGAAAAATTGCAATAACACAAAAAGGAGAGATTAATGAAGTTATCACTTAATTGAAACAATGATTAACTCTGTCAATTTTGTTTTATGTATACCACCTCATCTTTTGCTGCCCAGCTGGTCCTGGATTATTTTAAACCAAATGCCAAATGTCCTATCATTTTATAAATAAATATTTTGAGCCCACAGAGAATTTCCATATCTATATTAACACTGAAGTTTCTTTTATAGGAAGGGAGATAACCACATTTATTGAAGGGTCGCATAAAAAGTATTTCCAGGATGCTTCAGGCCTGAGGCTTGAGCACACCCAAGGAGTGGACAAGTTGGTTACAGTCAGTCTTCTGCAATATAATTATTCATAGTACTTTTCCATGGCACAACCATATCACTTCAGTTGAAAAGTGACATGTGGACTATTAATTTAACCTGTATCTTAATATCAGCATATTGAAAAGAAAGAAGTGTTTGATAAATGAAAAGCCTTGCTTTAAAAGCATTCATTTTGTAACTTGATATGTAGAACAGATTATTTTAAAATTAGTATTAAGCAAGGTAACTATGTGGTATTAATATCATGACTACTGACTTGACTTTCTTTTGGTTCCAGCCTAATTTAGTGCATCTGTGGTTATGTAACTATGCTGGTGAGTGGCCTTAATTGTCTTCATTAATAATAGAAGGCAAGATGTTTTTCAGTTTTCTCTAGACTGACGCAGGCACAGGCACACAAACTCTGTAGTTATAATCAGGATACCTATAATCATAATGTTTATGGTGACGAGAATACAAAATAATCTGAGCTTCAAATTTTCATTTTAAAACAGTATGTCTTTTCACTGATACACATGAAATACATCACATCTCATCTACCGAATTGTGGTGATTCAAAAAAGCACTATTAGAAAATTTACCTCAAAAAATAAGTGAAAGAAAAAGAATGCAAGAAGGAAAAGTGATTGTCTAAGGAGACCTAACAACTAGCTTAGGAGAGAAGAGACATGAAAGGCAAAAGAGAAAGGGAATATATTTCTAACTGAATTCAGAGTTTCAGAGAAAAGCAGGAAGAGATAAGAAGGCCTTCTTAAAGGAACAATGCAAAGAAGTAGAGAAAGCAATACAATGGGAAACACTAGAGATATCTTCAAGAAAATTGGAGGCACCAAGGAAACATTTCATGCAAAGATGGGCACAATAAAGGACAGAAACAGCCAAGGACCTAACAGAAGCAGAGAAGATTAAGAAAAGGTGGCAAGAATACACAGAAGAACTATACAAGAAGGGTCTAAATGACCTGGATAACCATGATGATGTGGTCACTCATCTAGGGTCACCTCCTGGAGTGTGAAGTCAAGTGAGACTTAGAAAGCATTAATTATGAACAAGGATAGTGGAGGTAATAGAATTCCAGCTGAGTCATTAAAATCCTAAAAGATGATGCTGTTAAAGTGCTATAATCAATAAATCAGCAAATATGGAAAACTCAGCAGAGACCGCAGGATTAGAAAAGTTCAGTTTTCATTCCAATTCCAAAGTAGATCAATGCCAAAGAATATTCAAACTATCATACAACTGGACTCTTCACATGTTAGCAAGATAATGTTCAAAATCCTTCAAACTAGGCTTCAGTAGTATGTAAAATGATACTTTCAGATGTACAACCTGGATTTAGGAAAGGGAGAGGGACCACAGATCAAATTTCCAACATCTGTTGGATCATAGAAAAAGCAAGGGAATTCCAGAAAAATAGCTACTTCTGCTTCATTGACTATGCTAAAGCCTTTGACTGTGTGGATCACAAAAAAACCATGGAAAATTCTTAAAAAATAGGAATATTAGACTGCTTTATCTGCCTTCTGAGAAATCTGTATGCAGGTCAAAAAGCAACAGTTAGAAATGGGAATAGAACTGTGGAATGGTTCAAAATTGGGAAAGGAGTACATCAAGGCTGTATATTGTCACCCTGCTTATTTAACTTACATGCAGAGTACATCAGGGGAAATATCAGGCTGGATGAATCACAAGCTAGAATCAAGATTGCTGGGAAAAATATCAATAACCTCAGCTATGCCAATGATTACCACTCTAATGGCTAAAAGTAAAGAGAACTAAAGAGCCTCTTGATGAGGGTGAAGGAGGAGAGTGAAAAACTGGCCTGAAACTCAGCATTCCAAAAAACTAAAGGATCATGGCATGTAGTCCCATCACTTCACAGCAAGCAGAAAAGGAAAAAGTGGTAACAGTAACAAATTTTATTTTCTTGGGCTCCAAAATCACTGCAAATGCTAACTGCAGCCATGAAATTAAAAGATTCTTGCTCTTGGAAGAAAAGTTATGACACACTTAGACAGTGTATCAAAAAGCAGAGATATCACTTTCCTGACCAAAGTCCATATAGTCAAAGGTATGGTTTTTCCAGTAGTCATTTAGGGATGTGAGAACTGGACCATTAAGAAGGCTGCATGCCAGAGAATTGATGCTTTTGAACTGTGGTGTTGGAGAAGACTCTTGAGCGTCCTTGGACTGCAAGGAGATCCAACCAGTCCATCCTAAAGGAGATCAGTCCTGAATATTCATTGGAATGACTGATGCTGAAGCAGACAGAAGCTTCAGTACTTTGGCCACCTGATGTGAAGAGCTGACTCATTGGAAAAGACCATAATGCTGGGAAAGATTGAAGGCAAGAGAAGAAGCGGGCGATAGAGAATGAGACAGTTGGATGGCATCACCGACTCAATGGACATGGGTTTGAAAAAACTAAGGGAGATAGTGAAGGACAGGGAAGCCTGGCATGCTGCAGTCCATGAGGTTGAAAAGAGTCAGACAGGATTTAGTGATTGAGCAACAACAACCCACTGTAGAGGCTTCCCTGATGGCTCAGTGGATAAAAAGTCTTCCTGCAATGCAGGAGACACAGGAGGTGTGGGCTAGATCCCTGGGTCAGGAAGATCCCCTGGAGGAGAAAGTGGGAACCCAATCCAATATTCTTGCCTGAAAAGTCCCATGGACAGAGGAGCCCCGGGGTCCAAAGAGTCAGACATAATTGAGCACACACAGATACAGTCCTATGTAACTTCCTCTCTTTCCCTTTGGTCTATTAACTGAAGGATGTGTTAACTCTTAAAAATAGGTTTTGAAGTATTCCAATCGTAACTGGTTAACGTTGGAGGTTTCATACTGTGAAGAGCATGACTCAAATCTTTCTTTTCCCATGTTGATTTTTTTCTCTGTGTGCTTTTCCTTTTTTTTTTTTAACCTTTTACTCTCTTAGCAATGTTAATGATATGATACAGAGTTATCAACTATATTTTCTTTATTGTTGAATGCATTTGAGAAATTGGCATGATATACTTTATAGGATCTTTGTGAGTATGAAGTAAGTCTGCCTGTGTAAATTTCTTTACATGCTGAATATAAAATAGTGGTTCAATAAACACTAGTCCTCTCTCCCCAGCACCCTTTTTTATACTGTATATACACAGCCTCTACAGTATAAAATATACATTTGACTATACTTGAACGAACCATGTATTTGCCTTGATATTCTAAGGAAGAATGGCTTCCTTGGGTAAGGTTATTATATGTCAGATATTGTCCCAGAAACCTGAGCTGCATCTCTTTTTCCAATTAAAAAAAAAAAATCTCTTTGGATTGCCAAAATGAACAGCGATATTTACTGGCTCTTAAGAAGTATGAGTTATCAGGTTAATTTAAGAGCTCAAGCGTTTCAGAGGACATTTGTGAGGTGGATTAGAAACGTCTTTACTAACCAGAAGTTATTATAGTTCTGGCTCTACTAATTAGACATTCCCTGGTGGCTCAGAGGTTAAAGCGTCTGCCTGCAATGTGGGAGGCCTGGGTTCGATCTCTGGGTCGGGAAGATTCCCCTGGAGAAGGAAATGGCAACCCACCCCAGTATTCTTGCCTGGAGAATTCTGTGCACTGTGGAACCTGGTGGGCTACAGTCCACCGGGTCGCAAAGAGTTGGACATGACTGAGCTACTTGACTTTCACTTTCAAGAGTTATAAGGGGAAATTAGCAAGGTGACAATAACAGTAACAGTGAAGTTTGCTCTTCTCATGGATGCAGAAATGTTCTTTCCAAAGCTGTAGGAAGCTCTGGCTGATTCTGTGTTACAAAGTCGGTTCGTAAGGAAACACAAAACAATGCCCACTACCTACTGTGCCCTCCACAGTCATTCGTCAGTTATGAAAATTGGCTCTGGGTTGATATGGAGATTTCCTGAACAATATTAACAACAACAACAACAAAAACTTTTGATGAAATAAATTAAAAAGTGAGACGTGTATTTAACTTCAGAGGATATTTATTTAGACAGTTATTAGCACATATTTTTTAAATGATGGTGCTAATCACAAATGAATCCCTTCTCATTAAATTAGGTTTTGAAGGACCTTTACTTGAAATCTTCTAGTTAACCATCAGGCCATAGTCAACATTTTAGCCATTTCATTGATCACCATGGAATTAACCCCTCAAATTTGTCTAGATCAGTGTGGATTTACATTATAAACTACAAAAGTTGGTCTACAGGTCCGACAGACATGGCAAAAGACATTAGCACTTCAAAACACTGCCAATTTAGTCACCTACTTTTAGGGAAGATTAACCTATAGTGAGGATGTGAAACTAAATTAAATTCCAGTTAAATACAAATATTTTTCTTCGCATACTGAGTCATCTGACTCAGACCCCACAGGATGCAGTGTTACCTTGCTTGGTGAACTGCATAATTATTTATAGATTTTCTCAACATTAAGCTTACCCCTTATCTAACTTTACACAGGCAGTCTAGTTAGTGACTCTCAGAGAGATACCCTGCTGTATAATATGGTACCACACGGTAGGTCAGGGCCTAGCTGCCCCTTTTTCATTCTTTGTTGATGGTTTGAAAATATCAGGACAATGACTGCATGCCACATTGGTTTTATAATTCCTAATCTAATGTCTCTACAGGGAGTTCTAATTCCATATAAAGTGTATAAAACAAAGAGATAAATGTTACTTATTATTGAGAATGGAGGTTCAAGGACCTATTGTGAAGCTTTGTACTTATTGATAGAATTCTGAAACTAGGATATAAAAAAGTCATTTCTTGATGAAGCATTAATGATAAATAACAAGTCTTCAGAAGGCTAAAATACTTAACACTCAAAGACATTTGAAGAATTTTTGAGAATGTGAACTAATGGAATGCAAATTGTATTTCTCATAAAGTACATTGTTAGTTCTACAGTGAAACTCAATGTTAACTGAGTGAAAATTTTAAGTTATTAAAAGTAATAATTCATGTGTATTTTATTGAAGTTAATTTTTTAATTAGAAGATGTATATGGTTGACTTTAGGGCAACCAAACGTTTCTCTTGTTTAAGAATAGAGTAAGAGAAAAACTTCATAGAAACATACTGCTGAGAACATTTCTTTACTTTTCAGTGTAGAAACAATAAGAAAATAGAAGGAAGTAATAATAGTATCATCTAAGAGAAGGCCTCCTGAAGCCAGACAGAATCAGATAAAGCACACATTACATTGCCCATTCTTTTTGATGGCCATAAAACTACCCTACAGATAGCCTTAAAAAATTCCTTAGGATAACTGGTATAACCAATAGTCTGAGGGACAGATACCAGAATGCCAATGTACTAATTTGCAATTAGAATTAGTGCAATGAGGTTGGACTAGATTACTCTACTGGCTTGACTAGCATTTTCTTTCTTGCGTAGTCAAGCTACATGAGGAAAGTGAACCATAATCAGAAAGATACTATTTGAGAGTAGAATCTGAACAAAAGGAGTTAATATAAATATGGAATTGTCTCATTCTATGTACTCTTGCCTAGAAAATCCCATGGACGGAAGAGCCTGGTAGGCTGTAGTCCACAGGATTGCTAAGAGTTGGACACGACTGAGTGATTTCACTTTCACTTTTCACTTTCATGCACTGGAGAAGTAAATGGCAACCCACTCTAGTATTCTTGCCTGGAGAATTCAGGGACAGAGGAGCCTGGTGGGCTGCCATCTACGGGGTCGCACAGAGTCGGACACGACTGAAGCGACTTAGCAGCAGCAGCAGCAGCAAGGTGGCATTAACACACCATTCTCACAAAGTAAAGGGTTTGCCAATAGAACTAGAAATCAGTAGAGTCCACCAGTTATAATCACTTCCACCCATCTCCATTGGAGGGATAGATTTGTCATATGGACTAGAAATACCTCTTGGTTGAGGGCTGAGTCTTTTTCTACAGATTGTTTGAGTGGACATTGCTAATACCTGGCTCTATGACTCTAAGGCATTAACACACCATTCTCACAAAGTAAAGGGTTTGCCAATAGAACTAGAAATCAGTAGAGTCCACCAGTTATAATCACTTCCACCCATCTCCATTGGAGGGATAGATTTGTCATATGGACTAGAAATACCTCTTGGTTGAGGGCTGAGTCTTTTTCTACAGATTGTTTGAGTGGACATTGCTAATACCTGGCTCTATGACTCTATTTTTATGCTGATCAATTGTTTTTCTGATAGACATAGTCCTTTTAAATGTGTATGAATGTGTGTGTATATATATGTGTATATTTGGATTAGAATTAAATTCAAATGCATGGTCTGTGAGCCATCTTGGTTCTTTCCAGTGATTGGATATGTGTTCTCCCATCCCTTACTTGTTGCTTTTATAATTTACTTCTCCATGGACAAGTTTATTTTATTTATTTCTAAGTTTCTTGTGGGACATCTCTGTGTAAGTTCATAAACCTATTAAGAAATGTTATCATATATTTTCTTTCATCAAAAAGTAAATAAATGGCCTTGGCATAACAATTTTGACAACTAATAAAACTGTTCTTCTTCTTCAAGTAATGAAATCTGTTTAGTACTGCTAAGCAAATTTCTATAATGGCCACAAAGATTTCATTAATGAATAATTCTGTGGCTAACTATCTGTTGAGTGGTTTATAGCATCTGGGCACTACCCATACAAATCCTGCATTAATCATCATATAAGCTGATTTACAGCATAAAGGAAAGGGAATTCGATGTCTGTTCCCAAGTTTAGGTTCCATACTACCACCACTCAGACCTTGTCTTGCTTTGGACACTATGATATAAGCATTATAATATTATGGAAGCAAAAAATATTTAACATTTAAAAGTGGAGTTTTAACCAGTATACACACTATTGTATTTAATTTTCCACAAACCATGCTCCTGGGATTTGTTTAGAAGTATGAGTGGATAACGCTTAACAAGACTCATGAGAAATGGCTTGAGTGTAGTACTTTGAATGATGTTCTGATGTTTGTTTCAAGACGAGGAACTCTGCTTTCTAAATTCTGTTAAAAGAATCAATTTGATTTCCAAAACCAGGACTCTAATTTAAATATTTCTTAAGACATTAGTCAGCTTCTTCGCTGATAACTGATTCCTTACGGACAATATCAGCACTTTAGATGCTACCTTATTAAAACCACAGTGCTGGCTGACAATAGAGTTTTCTAGCATCACCTGTATTGTACACAAAATCCTGGACTAGGGGTTAACAGATCTAGATTTTAATCCTGACTAACTATATGATTTCAAATTATTTAATCCTTGGCTATAAGATTCTGTTGGATTAGACTGTGTCCCCTTCAAAATTCTTATTTTTTAAATCCTAAACCCCAGGACCTCAGAATATAGCCTTATTGGATATTGAGTTTTTACAGAGGTAATCAAGTTTAAAATGAGGTCACTAGGGTGGGCACTAATCCATGATAACTTGTATCCTTATAAGAAGAGGAAATTTGGATACAGACATGCACACAAGGAGAACACTGCATGAATATAAACAGTCATATAAGTTCAAGACAGAAGCCTTGATCAGATCTCTTCCTCCCAATGCTCAGAAAAAACAGATCCTGCTGACAACTGGATTTCAGAACTCTAACCTCCCAAACTTGAGACAAGAAGTATCTGTTGTTTAAGTCACTCAGTTTGTAGTACTCTGTTACAGCAGCCCTAGCAAACTAATACAGCCTCTTAGGCCAAAAGGCGATAATACATTCCTTCTATAACAGCACTAAAAGCCCTTATTTCCATCTCTTCTGTGCTAATACAGTCATTATTTTAACTCTGTGCTTTCCAATCATATTTCTGAAATAAAGACCAAATACAAGAAAATTATGGGAACAGGACCCTGGACAGCAGATTTAAGAGAGAGTATGTAGGAAATGGGAAGAAGAAAGAAATGGTAAATTTCATACCTTCTATGTAAAAACTTGTTAATTAATGTTTAATCAAGCAACATTAATTTGAAGGTTTGTATATTCAAAGCTTTGTTTTGTTAGATGTTGCTAAAATTTGTCCAGCCTTCTAGTGGTATGAATATCAGCTTTGTAAAACATTTTTAGAGTTGAAATTGTAGGGTTTTATATATGGGAGTAGATATCTTAAAGAAGGGGCTTTCTATATTTCCAGGAAAGCCTAGTCAACTTTGCTCAGTGTTGACACAGTACAATGCTTGAGCCGTTTCTGCCTCATGCATTATATGAAGCAAATATAGTTTCTTACCTCACAAGACTGTCAGACATTTGAGGCCAAGGACTGCATCTTAAATATTTTTTCAATTCACTATATATAGTGCAGTAGCACAGGACTTGACACCTGGTATAAAGGAAAACAACAAAACCAAAGAACAAAGTATACTGAGTTTGAGAATGGTTTAGGTTTTGATTTCTTCTCTTAAAATTTGCATTGGTTTTCCTCCAAAAATATTTTGCTTAAAGTGTGAAACATAAATCTATCAACTTATACCATTTTGGTAACAGTATAAATGGTAATTTTGAGAAATAAAAGTTACAATATGATATTGTCACATACCAGCTAGACTCTCCAGAATTTCTTGGAATAATGAAAGACTATTTTTAAATATAGAAGTCCTTGACACTAATCATTTATGAGAATGTTAAGAGGAACCCCAATTGCCAGTCAACCTCTGCCTTCTGGGCTCATATTGAAACCACTCAAAGTGGTTGTCTTCTTCCTGCAAAGCAGCAATAATGGTCACTTTGAGCTGCCATCTGTGGCTGACTGCCAACTATGGAGATGCCCTTTATCAGCACCATCAGCCAGGATACTCCAAAATGAATTTTGTGCATACCATGCCAAACACACTTGGCAAATGCATTCAGCCATTCTCCTGTGATCCAATAACCAATGGAGACAGAAACTTTATGTCAATAGATAAAGATTATAACCAGAGTTTACTTAAGAAGATAAATAGCTTTTTTCATAGCCTGTTGAGACCTTTACATTCACTTTTCGTAACAATGTACTCGGACTTTAAGAGACTCAGCTAATGTGTAATTATAACAAAGTTGAAAAGATTACCGGTAACAAAAATGACTTACGGAGTAGGTTAAAGGGTAGGGTTGAGGAAGATGAGAAAAGTGGATGCTATAAATGGAAAAACAAAAACAGAAAGGCTCACAATTCACACAGATCCTTGGTATATTATTTCTTGACTGCTCAAATGAAAATTGAATTATGGGGGATTTAGAGTGAAGGAAAAACCCTCCAAACTTTAGCAGCCTAATTGGTAGCTTTAAAAAAAAAACCAAAAAACTGTAAAAGGTTTTAAAACTACAATTCCAAATTCTATGAAAGAGAGCCAGTTTAGTGCTTTTAGACCCTATTATTTTAAGTTTTAACAATTTTTCCTGAATTAAGTGTGGAAGATTAAGGTAACATAATTTGGCTTCTGGGCCAGCCTTGGCATTCTTCACCTTGCCCAGATGTATATGATTACATTTTCTATTATGCGAGCCATGGAGACATATGGTATTTTCATCAAAAAGTGATGAAAGAAAATATCTTTAGGAAAGTTGAAAATATTGCCTAACTTAGGAAACAAGCTTCTGAGACTGGAGATATTTTTCTGCTTGGCTACCTGGCAGTCTAAGTGTTGTATGTGTGTGCAGAGTGTTGAGGGATGGAGTATAGTTAAAGAACAAGCATGCACATAAATAAACCAAAAAATACGCAGCTCACAAAATTTGGTCAAATTCTAGATTGTTTGTGATTGAGTGATACATGTAGAAATTGGTCAATTTTATTTCTGAAAAAATTTGGGAAATGGTAAAGATACTTGCTAAAAGGTAAAACCACTTACTCATTCTCTATTATTTCTGGACTTAACTTTTGCTTAACTCTACAGCAAAGCATAGGTGCATGCTAAGCCACATCTGCTGTGTCTAACTCTTTGAGACCCTATGGGCTGTAGCCAGCCAGGCTCCTCTGTCCAAGGGATTCTCCAGGCAAAAATACTGCAGTGGGCTGCCAGCGCTCCCCCAGGGGACCTTCCCGACACAGAGACTGAGCCTGGATCTCTGATGTCTCATGCACTGCAGGCAGGTTCTTTACCACTAGTGTATCTTTGTTGCCTGGGAAGCCCCACAACAAAGCATAGGATTTTGTTAATCAAGACACCTCACGAATTAAATAAATGGGGAACAATATTAAGAATATTTTCACCACACATTCTTCTTCTTCTTTTTTTTTTTTCAGATCCCTCTACAGCCAGAAGTATTTTTTTTTCCCCCTAGAAGTGAAATGCAACTAAAAGTTGTATCAATGATGACCACATCCATTTAATGAAATTGTCTGGGACAAAAGATATAATCACATTTAGTGGTAAAATACCTGCCTGCCAATGCAGGAGACATGAGACACAGGTTTGATCCCTGAGTTGGGAAGATCCCCTGGAGAAGGGCATGGTAACCCACTCCAGTATTCTTACCTGGAGAATCCCATGGGCAGAGAAGTCTGGTGTGCTACAGTTCATGGGATCGCAAGAATCCGATATGATTGAAGCGACTTAACACTCACTTAGTCTTCTTTGAAAACACATTTTAAAGAACTGATACTAAACCTGTTCTTTAATGAACAGGAAGTGTTGAGACATTAAATAGGAAATTTATCTTGATATGAAAAAATGGAAGAAATTTAGGAATTTTGCTTTGAAATCAAGTATTTTCCTATTAACAAGATATCCATTAAGTACAAGAATGTGGCTGGAGAAGTATTTATCTTGGCAGTTATAATTATGCTTTTATGCTATCTACAAACACTAAGCACAGTATTTGCACTTATTTATTAAAATAATCTAATTTTAAAAATCGATTTCCACTACTATTTCATGAGATGTAAGTTCATTTCTTGTCTGTTACTTTCTATAAGTCTATTCTGGGAGTTGTATCAAGTTCAGGAGCACAGTGTTAAAGGAACATATGAGCTGTATGGGGTGTATTATAACATTGAGAGGGCAATTCTTATTTGTGCCTCATGAAAAGCAGCTGTCAATTAATATGGAAAATCTTGGCTTTGAAGAGTAAGTTTTGTTAGATAACTAGGGAGAAAATAAAAACTGTATTTTGCCCATGTGAATGGTCCATCACATACCTAGCTAACCTATTTCCAGAAATACTGGTTATGTTTTTAATGGTAAATTACAGAACTCTTAAAATGATCTTTTTCAAGAGATAGCAAAAGCACAAAGGACTCTGAAAACATAATTAAGTGTCCTTTGCAGTAACACTTAGATCTACTCTTCAGAGTTTCACATCTTAATACAAACTTTGAAATTCTGTGACATATGCAAGATACGGATTTAATCACTTTAATTTTGGAGTTAGAGCTTAAGTTTCTTGATTATTTCATATTATCATAGGATTTGCCATGATTAAGCTAATAAACTTGCATGTACTGGTAGATCTAGGGGAGAATTTTATTTCTAGTAGACATCTTTAACACAGTGAGCCCAGCATTTCTTTGTGTCACAAGCAACCTTAATGGAGGATTTATATTCCAAGCTCTTAATCTGAAGATGTTAGCTTCATGTCAATACTTATTTCAAAATACTTATATTTGTTGAATATCAAGTATTTGTTTAAATAACTTGATTCTTTTTCTTTAAAAAATTTACATATCAAATAGAAATTTTTGTTGGGCATTACCTTATTCCTCAGTAGCTCAGCAGGAAAGAATTCATCTGCCAATGCAGGAGATGTGGGTTTAATCTCTGTGTTGGGAAGATCTCCTGGAGGAGGAAATGGCAACCCACTCCAGTATTCTTGCCTGGAAAATTCCATGGACAGAGGAGGTTGGTGCGCTACAGTCCATGGGGTGGCAGAGAGTTGGACATGACTGAGCACATACACCCACAGGCAATAATACAGTTTTAAAATTTAATAGCCAAATGTTTTGGTTGCCTTTCTTTTCTTCATCTGCTACTGGATGATTCCAGAACTTATGGAAGGGCATTTGGATGTTCATTAAATGTTGTCTGACCTGAATTTTTTGGAGCAAAGTAGGAGGAGGGAGATTATAGCAAACAGTCTAAGAAATTTTTTGTTTTAATATTTGTCTTTTTTTTCCTTCAAAACGTGCTCTAAGTTCATATGAAGCTTTATCTGAAACCATTTCTTCATGTCTTAGTTTTCATTTGCATTCGTTTTCTTATTTTGACATGTGTTCACAAGTATAAGTCTTGGTCTATTTCCCTGGTAAGAGAAATCCATTTTTGAGAAAATGTAGCAGTATCAGGAGGTTTTTCCAGGCTACTGCTTTCTCTTTTTGTTAGAAAAATTGTTCTTCAACTAAAGTAGCATGAGTGCTATTAATGTACTTGTGTGCAGGAACTTCTGTGTCTTTAACATTTCCTGTTCCTTTTCCTCCTCATAAGTGCCTATTTTCATTTTCTTAAATGCATGTTTTGAGATAAAACTACATGTCCCAGTACTCATTTTTGGGGGTTATGTCTCCTGTCAATGATAATAGACAAAGTTTAGCCATCTTTTGTTTTGCTTTTAAAAATTAGTTGAAGCACAGATCTACATCAATTTTTTATATGTAGAAGCAGCTTTGAGATGTTGCGTATAATCCAATAGTTCATGTTGTGTTTCTTTACTAGAAAATAGGATCAAGTAAGATGGAAAGACAAATACTCATGTTAAAGAGTATTCACAAAATACTTAAGTTCTTGGAAGAACTTGAGACATTTTATTCAGCTTAAGTTTCATATATCTTTGACAGAAAGTAGACTCTTTGTTCTCAGGGGACTGAGGTTGAATCTCCACTATAGCACCAAACTGTCATAAAAGGAAAAAATGGTAAACCCAATTATTTGGAGGTTATTAAGGAACTAAAATAGTCATTTGAATTTTTTCCAAGGCAGAATATTTGATTATTTTAGAAGCCATATTAAAATGGGCACCTGTTGAAGTTTTGTTTTTCTCCTCTTAAGATTTAGGATAGAGTACTAAACTATACAAGAGGTATAGTAAGACATGCAGCATTCTGAAACAGGATTGTTTCTTTAAGGATACTTCATAATCTTTTATTAGTGGGAGAACTTGGGGGGAAAGTTGTGTCAAATCTACTGATTGGGGGAAAATTCTTAGTGAGTTTTTAGTTTCCTCCAACAACTAGGGAAGAAGTATTTTATACTAGGGAAATAAAAGTTATACAAATAAGTTGCTTTATGTAATGTATTAACCCATCAGTGATTCCTTACACAGTTTGACTGAATCTTTAAGATGCTAATTAATAGTGCATGATGACATTATCATCTGCATCCTAATGAATATGTTTGTAGCTTTTGTGACTGACAAGATGGAATTACATTTCAGTTATTTTTAAAAATTATGTAACAATGACTGTACCATTAGATTAAGTGGGATTTGGTACACTGACATTTGCCCCTCCCGACTGGAAGGATTATAGCAAAAGACATTTGCATTAAGCTTGTTAAAACAAATAGAAAATGAAGCTATTGAAAATGTGAATAAGCAGACAGATTCACTGTAAGAAAGAATATTTGACCTTGCTTTTTAGTAGCCAGGGTACAAAGGGAAAGATGAGTTACTGGATTTCCTTGCATTCTTCTGTCAAAGTTGCGATATTTCCTGCTACTACATCCTGAAGGCAACTGAACCTATGGGGACAGTGAAAACCACGGAGGGAGGGGATTGTTTCAGTACTTTATGGCAAGTACTGAAGCAGCCTTGATGCACTGTCTTACATATTTACTCTGAACAAAAAGGAGCTAGGTGTCAGGCATTTTTAGGTTATATTCTCTGATGCTAGTCTGAAGCAGATATTTTTGTATTGCCTAATGTAATGAAGACTCATTTTGTTTCATATTTGAGATACGCTTGTTGTAGGTTTAACTTACTTTGAGAAATCAAAAGCTTACCCACTGTCTTAACACATTGGAAGGCCTATCTGGTTCTCAGGAGAAATAGTTGAAAGTACTTGGAGTCAAACTTAAACTGCCTTATTTTACTGTTTCTAAGGGGCTCTCTGAAAATTTTTGTTCTTTTAATAGGAGTTGATTAAAAACTAACAACTAAACGAGATTTTCAAACTATGCAGATTTAGTAATAGTTGTCTGTTGGCAAGGCATTTTTATCCTTTGGTTTTGAAAATAATTTTGTGAGACCTACAGATGAATTTTTGACCTGGAAAAGTCCATTGAACCTTACCCTGCTTATCCTGATGATAGAGTCGTGAAATAAAAGACACAAGAGAGGTGAACTGCAAGGGCATGCATAATCTGCAAAGTAGATAATCCCTCTGGATGGTTGTATGTGGCATATTTCACCTTAGATGTGATATACAAGCACATTCTGCCAGTTTTATAGTTACTTGCTTTATTGATTGGATTGCTAGACTTAAATAAACATATGCATTCGTTGGTTCTCCTTTTTTTTTGAGTTTTGTACAGCTTGTAATAACAACTACTTTTTCTAAGTTGTGAAATTAAAAAAATACAGAAAAGTGCCTAAAATTTAAATGTAGAGCTCAAAGAATCACTAAGATGCACACTCATGTAACTCACACCCAGCTCTAGTCAACATAATCCCTCTTCCTTTTTGTACTCTTTCACCTCCCCTGTGATAACTGACATTTATGGCTTTCTCTTGTTTTTATTTACAATTTTGCTAACAAATAAGTTTAAGTTTGTTCTTTTTGAATTTCATATAAGTGGAATCATAGAGGATGTGTTCTAATTGTTCCTGACTGCTTTTGATCAACATTATGTCTTTAGGATCCATTTGTATTTTGCGAGTATTTGCAGTTCGTTGATTTTCATAGTTATAAGATGCTCCATTATAACTATACCATACTTTATCTCTTATGCTACTGATGAACAAGTTTGTTGTTTTGAGTTTTTGGCTGTTGCCAACAGAGCCAATAGAGCCATTCTTATATAGGTATTTTGGTGTACACAGGTGCATGTACACCAACTTTACTAGATACTGCTACACTATTTCAAAATATGCTCCCATCAGCAGTGTATGAGAGTTCACCTTCACATCCTGGCTATCATCTAATATTGTGCTATGTGCTCAGTTGCTCAGTCATGTCCGATTCTTTGCAACCCCATGGACTGTAGCCCTCCAGGCTCCTCTGTCCATGGAATTCTCCAGGCAAGAATACTGGAGTGGGTTGCCATTGCCTACTCCAGGGGATCTTCCCTACCTGGGGATCAACCTGCGTCTCCTGCGTTGGCAGGCAGATTCCATACCACTGTGCCACCTGGGAAGCCCAACATCTAACATTGTCACACTGTAAATTTTTTGTCAATATATATATATCTAATGTTATTTTCTTCAACATTTTCATAGGCATTTTTTCCAATTTTTTTTAGTTGAAGTATAGTTGATTTACATTATTAGTTTCAGGTATACAAAGTAGTAGTTCAGTATTTGTAGCATAGGCGTTTTTTTTTTTTTTTCTTTTTATTTTGTACTAAGGTATAGCTGATTAACAATGTTGTGATAGTTTCACAACAGTCAAAGTATTCAGCTATACATATTTCCGAACTCTCCTCCCATCTGGGGAGCCCTGTAACACTCAGTAGAGTTTCATGGGCTATATAGGCATCTTTTTGTATATTATTGGTCATTTGGTTTATTGTGAAAGATCTCTTTATATCTTTTTTCCATTTTTCGATTGGATTGTTCACATTTCTTTCATTGATTTGTAGTTCTTTCTATAAATTGTAGTTCTTTCAATGGGTTATACTGTGTGTGGCAAATGTCTTTTATTCTTAGGCTTGTATTTCCAGTCTACAGTTGTGACTTTTAATGAGTAGAAGTTGTTCATTTTAATGTAGTTAAATGTCTTTTACTGAGTTGTACTTTTTTCTGTTTACTAGTTTCTCTCCATTCTAAGGTTAATGAACTACCCTATGACTTTTCTGGAAACATGTTGCTTTCCCTTTTTAAGTCTTACCTAACTGGAGGTGATTTTTATGCGTGCTGTGAAGTAGGGGGTTGCAATATATTGTCGTGGTGGATGTATATGAAGAAAGTTCAGCCTCACACTTAAATAGTTGGCAAAAGGAAGAGAATTTTAGTAGTCTTTTCAGATAATTATAGATATTTTTTAATATCATGTCAGAATTTGTCAAATGGTAGTTCTTAATGGTTTGTTGCAATGCCAAACCTAAAATCATATCTGTATGTTGTTAAGTTGAACAACATACATACAACAACATACATCCTTGTATGTTGTTAAATTGAAATCCAGTTGTCTCTCTTTTACTTGGAATCTTTTACCCATGTATTATTTTGCAGAATCCTGCATTGGTCAGTTGGAAAATACTGTTTCACCCAATGATGTAGCACTTCCAAATATGACATAATGCATTGTATAATATAAAAAAAACCACATTCTTCAGTATCATCACTGAACTAATCAGGGAAGTTTTTATGAATTGTGAACTAGCCAAGTCCATGGTGCCAGGTTAGTTTTCCAAAATGCTAATTTTTGTTTGAAACCTTACCTTTTATCATTGGCAACAGACACTCTCAGCTTTTTCCCTTGAAGTGACTGGCTCACTTGGTTCATTTTTGAGAAAATTCTGGCTGAAGACCCAAATCTGAATAACCATAGTATGTCAGTTCTTTCAAGTAAAATGGGCTTCTCTTGTGGTTCAGCTGGTAAAGAAACCGCCTGCAATGCATGAGACCTGGGTTCGATCCCTGGATTGGGAAGATCCCCTGGAGAAAGGAAAGGCTACCCACTCCAGTATTCCGGCCTGGAGAATTCCATGGGCTGTATAGTCCATGGGGTTGCAAAGAGTCGGGCACTTTCAAGCAACTTTCACTTTCAAGTAAAAATGGTGTTCTGTGAAAAAGTAGCTAATTCAGCTCACAATTCAAACAAATGCATAAGTGATTTTCCTGGAGACAACCATGGTATTTTGGTGTGTGACAAAAATGTTTTATGTATACTTTGCAATTTGTCACATAGAATATTAAAAATATGTATTCTAAAAAAAACATGTTCTCAGGGCTAGGATTTAATAAAATTCATTAAGGACATTTTCTTTATTGTAGATACATATAACAGGTAAATCTTAACACATTTTAAAGTAAACAGTACAGTATTGTTAACGATAAGCACAAAGTGCAACACATCTTTAGATCTTTTTAATCTTGGATCGCTGACATTTATACACATTGAACAGCAGGTTCCCATTTCTCTATCCCTCTAGCCCCTGGCAACCACTGAAATTCTACTTTTTGCTTCTGTGAGCTTGATTACTTTAGATACCTCATATAAGTGGAGTCATGTAGTATTTATTCTTCTGTGACTATTTTGTTTCGTATACTATCTTCATGGCTCATCCATGTTGTTGTATATGACAGGATTTATTATTGAATAACGTTCCATTGTATATTCATGAGGTTTCTTTATGAACTCATCTGTTGATGGACATTTAGGTTTTTTCCTACGTCTTGGCTATTGTGAATAATGCTGCAAGAAATATGAGACTGCAAATACCTCTTTGATATCCTGATTTCAACTTTTATGAGTAAATACCTAGAAGTGGGATTGCTGGGTTGTATGATAGTTCTATTTTTACTTATTTGAGGGACTCCTATACTATTTACCATTTTACATTCCCATGAACAGTGCACAAGGTTTGCAGTTTCTTCATATACTCCTAACACTTCTTTTCTGTTATTTTTTAAAAACAGGTGTTTTAGGTTCACAGAAAAGTTGAGAAAAAGTACATAAATTTCCCATTTACCCCCTGTCCCCACATATGCATAACCTCCACCATTATCAACATTTCCCCACCAGAATGGTACATTAGTTACAGTTGATGAATCTGCACTGACACATCATAATTGCCCCCAATTCATAGTTTACCTTTGTTTTCACTCTTGGTGTTGCACATTTTATGGGTTTAGACCATAAGGACATGTATCCATCATTATAGTATCAGAGTATTTTCACTACCCTAAAAATCCTCTATGCTCTGCCTATTCATCTCTCTTCCTAGCCCCCGGTAACCATTGAACTTTTTACTGTCTCCATAGTTTTGCCTTTTCCAGAATGACATATAGTTAGAAACATACACTGTGTAGAGTTTTCAGATTGACTTTGTTGACTTATTAATGTGCTCTTAAGGTTTCTCCATGTCGATGTCTTTTCATAGTTTCATTGCTTTATAGCTTATTTCTGTATGGTGCTGAATAATATTCCATTGTGTGAATGTACCAGTTTATTTATCCATTCACCTATCGAAGGACATCCTGGTTGCTTCCAAGCTTTGGTAGTTATGAATGAAGCTGCTATAAATATCCTTGTGCAGGTTTTTGTGTAGACATAAGTTTTCATCACCTTTGGGTAAATATCAAGGAGTGAGGGGGTTGAATTGTAAGGTAAGAGTATGTTTACTCTTGTAAGAAACCACTAAACTGTCCCAGTGTGGCTGTACCATTTTTCCTTCCCACTAAAGATGATTAAGAAGCTGAAGTTGAATGGTTATGAAGACCTACAAGACCTTTTAGAACTAACACTCCAAAAAGATGTCCTTTTCATTATAGGGGACTGGAATGCAAAAGTAGGAAGCCAAGAAACACCTGGAGTAACAGGCAAATTTGGCCTTGGAATGCAGAATGAAGCAGTGCAAAGACTAATAGAGTTTTGCCAAGAAAATGCACTGGTCATAGCAAACACCCTCTTCCAACAACACAAGAGAAGACTCTACACATGGACATCACCAGATGGTCAACACCAAAATTAGATTGATTATATTCTATGCAGCCAAAGATGGAGAAGCTCTATACAGTCAACAAAACAAGACTAGGAGCTGACTGTGGCTCAGATCATGAACTCCTTATTATCAAATTCAGACTTAAATTGAAGAAAGTAGGGAAAACCACTAGACCATTCAGGTATGACCTAAATCAAATCCCTTATGATTATACAGTGGAAGTGAGAAATAGATTAAAGGGCCTAGATCTGATAGATAGAGTGCCTGATGAACTATGGAATGAAGTTCGTGACGTTGTGCAGGAGACAGGGATCAAGACCATCCCTAGGGAAAAGAAATGCAAAAAAGCAAAATGGCTGTCTGAGGAGGCCTTACAAATAGCTGTGAAGACAAGAGAGATGAAAAGCAAAGGAGAAAAGAAAAGATACAGGCATCTGAATGCAGAGTTCCAAAGAATAGCAAGAAGAGATAAAGTTGTCTTCAGCGATCAATCCAAAGAAATAGAGGAAAACAACAGATTGGGAAAGACTAGAGATCTCTTCAAGAAAATTAGAGATACCAAGGGAACATTTCATGCAAAGATGGGCTCGATAAAGGACAGAAATGGTATGGACCTAACAGAAGCAGAAGATATTAAGAAGAGGTGGCAAGAATACACAGAAGAACTGTACAAAAAAAATAATTTTGAAACCAATGGTTCATGATTATGGCTAATTTTTCTATTCCAATACCCTTTTTGAACTTTGATAAAGTCTTTAGTGTCATTCTTTGGAATAACTTCATTAAAAGCATAAAATATAAAATAGTGCAAAATATGGAAGCTTAGAAAAATCTGCTCTATATATGAAAGTGGTTTGCTTTAAGGAGGAGTAGTTACAGATTTGATAGTAACATTAAAGGAATAAATTTCAAAGTACAATGACTTTCTCAATATAAAGTGAAATGAGATAGGGAGAAATCTTTGCAAATTTCACTTTTTAAAATGTGTACGCAAAAACTGATTTTAGAATGTATTTGAAATTGTTCTTTTTATCTCACTTTGCTCACTGATTAAAATAGTATTCTATGCAAGAAGTGTTTTCAGACTATAAATACAGTACAGAAACGATTATTTTCTTGGGGAATATTTTGCAAGTCTTATGAATGCAAAACTGCCTCTAATAAATATTAAATTAAATATTTATACATTAAACATTTACAAAATTAAATATATATTAATTACATTTATGTATAATTAAATATATATTAAGTACTTAATATATATTAAATTATATATTACATGACATTTCCAAAGCAAATAGATCATTACTCAATCTAAAAGCCATTTTTAATGCTTATTATCTTCATCTCTTTATAGTGTTTGCTTTAATTTGCCCGTTCCTTTTATGTGAAATACTGGTTTCTGACTTCCCTGGTAGCTCAGATGGTAAAGCGTCTGCCTACAATGCGGGAGACCCAGGTTCAATCCCTGGGTCAGGAAGATCCCCTGGAGAAGGAAAATGGCAACCCACTCCAGTATTCATGCCTGGAAAATCCCATGGACCGAGGAGCTTGCTGGGCTACAATCCATAGGGTCGCAAAAAGTTGGACACGACTGAGTGACTTCTGTGTGTGTGTGTGTATGACACTAGAACTCTTCTGCTTTCTTGTCACTGTTCATTGCTCCCTCTTTTGGGAAAGGCAGTGTACATAGCTCAGTTCCTTTATTCCTCTGACAGCTCTGCCCATTCTGTCCCCATTACTTTAGTAGTTTCTTTTCCTTCTTCTTTGACCTGTTGGTATGCACCTAAAGGTGCAAGCTATACCCTCTTCCCTTTCATACAACTCACTGTTCCTTAATAACTTCATCACTCATGTTACCAGCCTAAACTAGTACCTGCCAACTCATCTTTTATCTAGAGTACAGGATGCCAATTTTTTCTGTTAGGGCCCAGATAGTAGATAATTTAGGCTTTGCACACCATACAGACTCTGTCACAACTACTCAGCCCCACTGTTGTAGCACAAAAGCAGCCACAGGCAACACAAATGAAGGAGCACAGCCAAGTTCCAATAAAACACTGGCATCTGAGTTTCACACAGTACAAAAGTCCTGACTCCTGCTGCCTCAGAAATATAACTGTATTTGGCATAGAATCTTTATAGAGGTATTCAAGGTTGGGCCATTATGATGGGCCCTAATCCATTATGACTGGTGCCCTTATAAGAAGAGGACACAGAGAGAGAACAACATAGAAGGAAGGTCATGCCACAACCCAGGAGAAGATAGCCATCCACAGCTTCAGGATAGAGGCCTCAGAGAAAGCAATCCTGCCGATACCTTGTGGACACCCAGCCTCCAGAACTGTGAGAAAATAAATTTCCGTTGTTTAAGCCACCCACTCTGTCGTACTTTGTTATAACAGTCCTATAAAACTAATATAACATATTCTCTTAAAAAAAAAAACTAATTATTTTTATAGTATGTCCTTAACTTATATGCAGAGTACATCATGAGAAACGCTGGACTGGAAGAAACACAAGCTGGAATCAAGATTGCTGGGAGAAATATCAGTAACCTCAGATATGCAGATGACACCACCCTTATGGCAGAAAGTGAAGAGGAGCTAAAAAGCCTCTTGATGAAAGTGAAAGAGGAGAGTGAAAAAGTTGGATTAAAGCGCAACATTTAGAAAATGAAGATCATGGCATCTGGTCCCAACACTTCATGGGAAATAGATGGGGAAACAATGGAAACAGTGTCAGACTTTATTTTTTTGGGCTCCAAAATCACTGTAGATTGTGACTGCAGCCGTGAAATTAAAAGACGCTTACTCCTTGGAAGAAAAGTAATGACCAACCTAGATAGCATATTCAAAAGTGGAGACATTGCTTTGTCGACTAAGGTCTGTCTAGTCAAGGCTATGGTTTTTCCTGTGGTCATATATGGATGTGAGAGTTGGACTGTTAAGAAGGCTGAGTGCCGAAGAATTGATACTTTTGAACTGTGGTGTTGTAGAGGACTCTTGAGAGTCCCTTGGACTGCAAGGAGATCCAACCAGTCCATTCTGAAGGAGATCAGCCCTGGGATTTCTTTGGAAGGAATGATGCAGAAGCTGAAACTCCAGTACTTTGGCCACCTCATGCAGAGCTGACTCACTGGAAAAGCCTCTGATGCTGGGAAGGATTAGGGGCAGGAGGAGAAGGGGACGACCGAGGATGAAATGGCTGGATGGCATCACTGACTTGATGGACGTGGGTCTGAGTGAACTCTGGGAGTTGGTGAGGAACAGGGAGGCCTGGTGTGCTGCAGTTCACGGGGTCGCAAAGAGTCGGACACTACTAAGCGACTGAACTGAACTAATGAATAAAAATACTTCATAAAATACCTGACACCAAGGAAGTACTGAATAATTAAGTATGATTATTCCAAGCCCTGGCTATGCTAGAAATAAGGTTTGAAAAAAATCCAAAGAGGTAATGAAAAATCAGAAGGCGTCTCAGAAGCATAGAGTGAGCTGTGTAGTCCTTGGCAGTGTCCATCCATTCACGATCCAGGGAGAGGATGTGCTGGCTCAAGATGAGAGCTGTGTGGTCCCAAGGGCCAGATGTGCATGTATCAGATGGGAGTAGCCAGAGACTTTTAAACATCTGAAGTTGTTCCCCTACTTTTGATTCCTTGCTACCAAACTTCTAGTGATAATTTGACTTTCTGTGTAGTTTTCCTAGAAGACCAGAAGATTCAGAAATTAGACCCCCTTCAAGCTGCTGTTTTGTTTGTCAACTTAGTCTGCAGTTCTGATTCTAACTAACTTCTAGGAGCATCAAAAATCAAACTTCTTGCAGAGCCAGGAGGAAGATCCACAATAGTGGGAATTTCAAGTCACAGTCTCAAACTGTAGTCCTCAGGCTGTTTGTAGGTATATGTAGTAAAGAGTCCCCTGATCAAGTCAATTTAAGATACCATGGATGTCAGAAGGCTTCTGGGAGTATTTACATTGATATTTGCTAATGAATGTTATGAACTTCCAAGGGTCAGCATGTTGTGTCTTCTTATTTGACCAGGAGCTGCTTTTCCTAGTAGCTTCTCAAAGCACTAAGATTTCTCAAGATGCCCTTTAGAAAATGCTGCACTAAGGAAATGTCTCTCTGTAAGGCTTCTTGGTAGTACATCCATTTGCCAGCAACAGACAGTTCCATAGTACAACGGTTAATTTCATGCATGGAATGTTCTTCAGTTAGTAGCGTGAGGTCACTGTGCCATATGGAGAGAGAAACCAGACACAGGTGAAAAATGTGTCACGAATGGCCCATGAAGTGGCTAATTCACAGCAGATTGCACTTCAATCACAATTTATTATGTGCCAGTCTATCCATGCTTCCAGTTCTAGGAACTTGCTTTCCTATTGCCTAGAAAGGTTTATACTTCTGCTGAGTTTTTCACAGGGGTGCTTTTCACCACGGCAATAGCCATGCCCCCAGCGCTAGTCTTCCCAGCCAACAGGAGCCAACATAAAGCATATAATCATCAAAAAGCAGCTCTGTGGATGGTGACTCTTGAGTCTGAGAAATAAACACAAGTAGTAACCCTAATGGTTTCACTTCTGCAAAACTGCCAGGATATTTTGCTTTTGATACACAGAAAAATTCAATCCTCATTATGTTTTTCTAGGTTTCTTATATATTGAATATCATACGTATGATTAGATGCTATAAATACATTAAGGAAAAAGAAAATAGATGTATGTTTAACGCCTATAGGTAAGGATCAGATAGTATAACATGGTAGTGAAACCCATTTATTCTGAAGCCAGGCATCTGAATTGAAGTGTGACCCTGCTACTAACCAGCTGTGTGCCCGTGGGCACATTATGCAATCTCTTTGTGCCTCAGTTTCACCATCTATAATATGGGAATAATAATAGCATCTAAGTGGGTGACAAACAATGCACACTATATAAAGTGTCAAATCCACATACCTAAAGAAAGTCATGAACAAGCAAAAAATTAGTCTTTAGAAAATGACTTTTCTGTAAATAAGGATAATGAAATTGTATTTTTAAGGAATATTTCTCATAGCTCAGCATTCATAAACTCTATGTAATTGAAACAAGTGAAGGTTTTGATTTTGATAAAAATTATCTACTGCTGCTACTTTTTAGTGAAATAACAAAGTTGCTAAATGATATCCTCAAACTCACAGCAAGGAAGACAGATGCTCTAATCTGACCTGTTATTCTCTTACCTGTGTTGCCCACTGTACACACTTTAGTGATCTCTCCTCTGCTGTAGGCTGAAATACGGCCATAAGATACTGATCCCTGGGGACATGAAACATCTTCTCAGGGGTTTATTTTTTACAAAGAATTTTAAACTTTGTGTTTTTGCTCCTGGGATCATCTGCCTCTTCAGGACCCAGCACCCCTGTGCTCAGTTGCTTGGTCATTTTCGACTTTGTGACCCCATGGATCGTATAGCCTGCCATGCTCCTTTGTCCATGGAATTTTCCAGGCAAGAATACTGGAGTGTGTTGCCATTTCCTTCTCCAAAGTATTCATATTTAGACATATTGTGACTCATTAGGACCACCAGTTTATAGCATTTGTGCTTATAATGTTGCTGCCACCATGTAATACTGCTTTAATTGTCTGAACTTATGAGAAAGATAAAAGGTAAGCTTAATGTACTTGTGCCAAGAAAGGGCCCAAAACAAAAATTTCACAGTATCTTTAATAAAGACAAATGAGAAGAATTGAGTCATCACCCAGCATCATGCATTATTTTCACAATTAACAACTTTTGCTTTAGTAGTCCGTGTTATGATCTCATTATAGTTACAGCAAACACCATCATCGATCACAGTAAATGAGCTTTGTTAATGAGAATTTTATTTGCTTTCTAGTTTTGGTTGTATTTAATGCATAATTTTTTTGTTTTATAATTTTGTTTGGCACTATTGACGCTTAGTTATATATTTATGTATATTTAACATTATAGTAAAAAGAACTTCTCTATGCTAGGAGTCATGCCAGAATTTTTTTTCTCTTTATATAAAGAACCCATTCATTAGTTGTATTTGAAAAACACTGCCTAGGAGGAGATGGTCTTGGCCCCAAGGCCTTCATTTTTCTTGAAAAGAGATTCAGAACATAGAAGGTTGAGATTTCTCCTGCCTTTTTCTAACTTGCAGTGCTGGAGTACCCAGCTTACTACAAAAGACAGATCAACACTGTATAAAGTGACTGGAGGAGAAGCTAATTCAGACAGGTGCTATCTTTCATTATATTGCTCTTAATTTCTCTGCTCCTTTTAAATCATCAAAAAATTTCCTTTTATTTGTTTGCTCCTCTGCAAGCATTTTCCAGCAAGTTCTTGCATAAGCACCATTGCACATTGCTTCTCTGTGCCCAGGACATAGAGACTAACTCCCCAGTCTTACTCAGTCTTTTGTTCCAGTGTTACTTCCTGAATGCATTCTATCCTGCTTTCCTGTTCTGAAGCCTCTAACCGGTTCTACTGTTTCCCCCAAACACTTTACACCTTCCAGTACACTCTCTAACTTTCCTTATGTCTGTTGTTTATTGTCTATCACTTTCTTCCCTCTCTGCTACAATGTAAGTTCCATGAAGGCAGGAGTTTTTGTTGTTGTTTAGTTCGTGCATGTATTCCAGAATTGTTTTTGGCATGAAATAGGCAGTCAGTAAATAACTGTTTAGTGAATTTTGTCTTTCTATTTTCTCCTTAGTCTAATTCTTCATAAGGTTATAGCCCATGTTTCTTCTTTTCAAACAGTTTCCAGGATGGGGGTAGCACATTTGTATATGTTAGTGGAAAGAAGTTCAGGATACACAGCTCTACATTGTCCTGACATTTTCCACATTAAGTGAGGTATTTTATAGTAAATGAAACATATTTGGCAGATATTTAGAGATTGACTTCCCATCAAATTAGTTTCCTTTGGACTAATTTAAAATAAGTGATTAAGAAAACAAAATTCATCTACTATATATGTTATTTTAGTCCAGGTAAGTTACATTTCAATAAAATACTTCACATCAGTATTGGACTTGGGAATTTGAAGAGCATTGGATAAAACTTTCTAGTTTTTTTTTTTTTTCAACAACTGTGGTGAGGCTCAACAGGTATTTTCAGTACTCCTTCACTGAAGTTCAGAATAAAGAACTAACCCTGGATCAGAAAAAATGATCTTCTAAGACCTTGCAGGTAGGTCTTCAGAGTCCTACCTAGGTGACTAGTGTGCTTTTTTTCTAGCAGGTTATGTTTGCTTAGTTGCTTAGTTGTATCCAACTCTTTGTGACCCCATGGACTGTAGACTGCTGGGCTCCTCTGTCCATGAGGATTCTCCAGGCAAGAATACTAGAGTGGGTTGCCAGGCCTTCCTCCAGGGAATCTTCCCAACCCAGGGAATAAACCCAGGTCTTCCACATTGCAGGTGGATTCTTTACCATCTGAGCCACCAGGGAAGCCCATAAATGATCTTCTAAGACCTGAAGCTAGGTCTTTAGAGTCCCACCTAGGTGAACAGTGTGCTTTTTTTCTAGCAGGTTATAGTATCAGCTTATAGGCTATTAAGGGAGAGGGGTAGCTAATAATACAGGATCTCAGGAAGGTGTTTTACAGGATGAAATATTTATTTCTCTCTACTGAGATCATATTAAAAGATTTGCTTCAATTCCATTTTCAGTGGTTTATGGAATACTCTTCATTAACTATAACTTTTATATTGTGATTAAGTAAATAAGCTGTTGTTTGTAAGGCAGAGAAGACATTTACATCTTAATGAGATTCCATGTGATTTATTGCATATGAGTTACAGAAAAGAAACCAACAGGTGAGTCAGGAGATTTATTGTTAATGCCAGGAAGTTATTGAGAAATGCAGAGAAAAATAAAACAGATTAAGCACAGGTATTTAGAATAAGTGATTAATATTTTATAAAGCATGCAAAAGAAATTAATCAACTGGCAGCTTAGAATTTTTTAAAATCTTAGCTAAGGACATTGTAAGGAAACATTGTAAAAAGTACAGGGTACATTGAGTGTTCTTTTCATCATTTTATTGTGTAAGTACATATAAATTTGTATTCTCTTTTTGCTTCTTCACAACCCTTATAAGTAACCCTTATAAGAACTCTTCCATTTTTCTACTTGTCAACTTGTGAATTTTTTTAACATGAAGAAATATATATCAGTGATTTTATCAATGTAGCCAGTGCCGCCTCTGGCCTGTAAAAGTTGGGACCAAAACTTAATCATTTTTGTGTCTTGGGATCTAGCACATATTTGGTCCATGGAAGGGCCTCAGTGACTGTTTCTTGTCTAGCGAATGAGAAAGCTTAATGAGAAGTACTAAATGAAATAATTATAACTTCAGTTGGGGAGATCCAGGTTTAATTTCTTTCTGGTTTTATACAGATAGAAGAATTAGCAAATCAACATCTGAATCTTGAGTGGGCCCATGCTCAACTAGTTGCTTTGCATGCGTTACATCATCTATTCCTCACCAATCTCTTGAAATTGTACAATTTCCATCTCCGTTTTACCCATGAGGATTTTGAAGGACAGAGGTGTAAAATTATATGTCCAAAGTCACACAGCTATAAGTGATAGAAACAGGACTTGAACACAGGGGATGTATTTAACTATTGAACTAAACTTCTTCACCTTTGTCATCAAATAAAAGGAGGATAAACTTTCTAGTCTCACTTATTACAGATTTTCAATGAATGGTATATATAGAGTATAAAAGTTGGATATTCAATGATTAGATTTGTTGTGTAGCGATTATCCTTCAGTTAAAAACTGAGTACATTTGATTGATTGGAATACTCATCTTCCATCTTACTCTTCAACCCATAGCAGTCTAGCTCCAGAACCCAACACTGGACTGTTTCTGCTCCCACTAAACTCACTGGGGACCTCGTCATTGCCAAGTCAATGACCCTTTCAGGCTTTATGCTTTCATCTTTGCAGTATTTGATAATGTTGACCTTACATTTTTTTTTCTTGAAAATAAGTCCATTCTTCCCTAGTTACCTGTTTACGTTTATTTCTGTTCCTTCTTTACTGCTTCTTTTCACCTAAGGACTGGTGTTCTTCTGTCTTTTATCCTAGGCTATTTTCTCCTGATTTTGCTCTGAAACGCTGAACAATCTCTTCCATTTCTTCCATAGCTTCAGCTAACATCTATACATTTAGACCACCAATCCATTTAGTCCTGAGTGCTTTTACTGTATTTCCAGTGTTGATTTGACATATTGACTGGAATGGGCCCAGATCCCTCAAACTTACTCTGCTTGAACTGAACTTGCCTCCATCTTGGTCCTGCAACCAGCCTCCCTCTTTTTTTCTCTAATATTTCTAGTGTCGGTTCAGCAATACTATTACTGAGTTTAGTTCAACTCGGAAATTTGGGACTTATTCTTGAATTTTTCTTCATTGTTTTACCCATTTATCTGGTCAGCACCTCTTCATCTTACCTGTTTATACCGTGTACCCCACTACCTCTGTTTTCATTCAGATCCTTGTCATCTTTCCCCTTGCTTTCCGTCCAGGAACTCTGACTGATGTTCCTGCTACCAGTCTCTTCCTGCTGCGGTTCCTCCTCCATACTGCCTCTAGAGTCTGTCTTTTAAAAAACATAATTTTATTCCTGATCATGAAGGTTAAGCTGAGGAAAAAAGGTAGAAAATACAGGGAATATAAAGAATAAAATAAAAATTACTTGCAGTCCTGCTATCATCTGCAATAGAATTCTTTAATATTGAAGCCAATTACATTTTTTAAATATAGCATGATCATGTCAACCACCCTGGTTTAAGACCATCATAGTGAAGCAAGATGGCAGTGCAGTTTCCATATGAGCCAACCTCTGTAGATCTCTTTTTAGTGCCAGATTATTTATAAATGAATACAAAATATTCATTGCTGCCAACAGAGAACATACTCCCCCAATCAAATATATAGACTCTCCTTCCATCCTTTTGGGCTTCATCAACTTTCTCTTGACTACAGTGATCTGCAAAATTTGAAAGTGTCTCTAGTTTCTAATTTTATTTAAAATAGTTGTGTTAAAATACTTTATCACAAAATATTTTGCCACATTTGAATGACCATGTAACAGAGGCCTTCTTTGGATTAAGTGATCTAGTCATATGGCTCTAAAGTTTCTTTAAATTTAAAAGGGTATAGATTAAAAGTCTCCTTTTAACCTCTCCTGCTTTTCCAAATGTCTCCTTTCCTCCCAATGGGTATTGTGATTGTTCAGTTGCTAAATAGTGTCCAATTCTTTGTGATCTCATGGACTTCAGCACAGCAGGCTCCTCTGTCCTCCATTCTCTCCTGGAGATGAGTAGGTGATGCTGTCTAACCATCTTATCCTCTGCTGCCCCCTTCTCCTTTTGCCTTCAATCTTTTGCAGCATCAGGGACTTTTCCAGTGAATTGGCTCTTCGCATCAGGTGGCCAAAGTATTTGAGTTCAGCTTTAGTAGCAGTCCTTCCCATGAATATTTAGGGTTAATTTCATTTAATTTGAACTCCCTGCAGTCCAAGAGTCTAAGGCACTCTTCAAGCATCTTCTCCAGCACCACAATTTGAAAGCATCAGTTCTTTAGTGCTCAGCATGCTTTATGGTGCAACTCTCACATATATACCTGACTACTGAAAAACCTATAGCTTTGACTATATGGACCTGTGTTGACCATGTGATATCACTGCTCTTGAATATGCTGTCTAGGTTTGCCATAGCTTTCCTTCCAAGGAACACACATCTTTTAATTTCATGGCTCTAGTCACCATCCAAGTGATTTTGGAGCCCTCGAAAATAAAATCTGTCACTGTTTCCACTTTTCCAATTATATTTGCTATGAACTGATGGGACCAGATGCTAGGATCTTTATTTTTTGAATGTTGAGTTTCAAGCTAGCTTTTTCACTCTCCTTTTCTATCCTCATCAAGAGGCTCTTTGGTTCCACTTCACTTTCTGCCATTAGAGTGGTATCATCTGCATATCTGAGGTTGTGGATATTTCTCCCAGCAGTCTTGATTCCAGCTTGTGACTCATTCAGCCCAGCATTTTGCATGGTGTACTCTGTATATAAGTTAAATATACAGGGTGACAGAATACAGCCTTGTCTTACTCCTTTGCCAATTTTGAACTGGTTCGTTGTTCCATGTCTGGTTCTAAATGTTTCTTCTTGACCCACATACAGGTTTCTTAGGAGACTGGTAAAGTAGTCTCATCTTCCCCTAGCTCTAAGAATTTTCCACAGTTTGTTGTGATCCACACAGTCAAAGGCTTTAGCATAGTCAGTGAAGCAAGTAGATATTTTTCTGGAGTTCCCTTGCTTTCTGTATAATCCAACAAATGTTGGCCATTTGATCTCTGGTTCCTCTGCCTTTTTGAAACCCAGCTTGTACATCTGGAAGTTCTCAGTTCATCCACTACTGAAGCCTAGCTTGGAGGATTTTGGAAAATCCCTGGACAGAGGAACCTGGCAGGCCACAGTCCATGGGGTCGCAAAGAGTCAGACATGACTGAGTGACTTCACTTTCTTTCTTTTTTTCTTTCTTTCCTCTGCCTCTTCGAAATGCAGCTTGTACATCTGGAAGTTCTCAGTTCACCCATTACTGAAGCCTAACTTGAAGAATTTTTAGCATAACCTTGCTAGCATGTAAGATGAGTGGAATTGTATGTTACTTTGAACATTCTTTGGCATTGCCCTTCTTTGGAATTAAAATGGAAACTGAACTTTTCCAGTCCTGTGGTCACTGCTGAATTTTTCAAATTTGCTGACATATTGAGTGCAGCACTTTTAGAATTTGAAATAGCTCAACTGGAATTCCATCATTTCCACTAGCTTTGATTGCAATAGTACTCCGCAAGGCCCACTTGACTTCAGACTCCAGGATGTTCAGCTTTAGGTGACTGACCACACCATGTTGATTATCTGGATCATTAGGACCTTATGTGTTTCTTCTGTGTATTCTTGCCACCTCTTCTTTTTCTCTTTGGCTTCTGTTATGTCCTTATTGTTTCTGTCCTTTATCATGCCCATCCTTTAGTGAAATGTTCCCTTGATATCTTCAGTTTTCTTGGTAATCTCTAGTATTTCCCATTCCATTGTTTTCCCTTATTTCTTTGCATTGTTCATTTAAGAAGGCCTTCTATGTGTATTTGATTTTCTTGGAACCCTGCATTTAGTTGGTTATAGCCTTTCCTTTCTCCTTTGCTTTTCACTTCTCTTATTTCCTCAGCTATTTTAAATCCTCATTATTCCATGTCTGGTTCTAACCACTTTGCCTTACTGCATTTCTTCTTTGAGATGGTTTTGTTTACTGCCTCCTATGCAGTGTTATGAACCCTCATTCATAGTTCTTCAGGCACTCTATCTATTAGACCTAATTCCTTGGATCTATTTGCCACCTCCACTGTATAATCATAAGAGATTTGATTTAGTTCACACCTGAATGGCCTACAGGTTTTCCCTATTTTCTTCAACTTAAGCCTGAATTTTGCAATAAGGAACTCACGGTCTGAGCCACAGTCAGGTCTAGGACTTGTTTTTGCTGACTATACAGAGCTTCTTCAACTTAGGTCACAAAGAACATAATCAGTCTGCTAATTGTTATGTTAAATAATTATGTTTTAGTTATATTAATTAATGTAATTAATCATATTAATCATGTTGTAATGCCCATGTATAGTCATCTTTTGGGTTGTTGTAAAAGGATGTTTGCTATGGCCAGCATATTTTCTACACAGAATTCTGTTAGCCTTTGCCCTGCTTCATTTTATACTCCAAGGCCAAACTTGCTTGTTATTACAGGTATCTCTTGTCTTCCTATTTTTGCATTCTAATCGTCAATGATGAAAAGGACATCTTTTTTTGGTGTTAGTTCTAGAAAGTGGTGTAAGTCCTCATAGAACCAGTCAACTTAAGCTTCTTTGGCATCAGTGGTTGAGGCACAGACTTGGATTACTGTGATGTTGAATGGTTTCCCTTGGAAACAAGCCGAGATCATAGAGTTGTTTTTGAACTCAAACCCAAGGAATGCATTTTGGATTCTTTTGTTGACTATGAGGGCATCCCTGGTGGCTCAGATGGTAAAGGATCTGCCTGAAATGCAGGAGATGTGAGTTTGATCCATGGGTTGGGAAGATCCCCTGGAGAAGGGAATGACTACCCACTCCAGTATTCTTGCCTGGAGAATTCCATGGACAGAGGAGCCTGGAGGGCTATCGTCCATGGAGTTGCAAAAAGTGAGATGCTACTGAGCGACTGACACTTTCACTTTCTGAGGGTTACTACATTTCTTCTAAGAGATTCTTGCCCACAGTAGTAGATACAATGGTCATCTGGATTAAAGTCACACAATCCCATCCATTTTATTTCACTGATTGCTAAGATGTTGATATTCAACCTTTCCATTTCCTGCTTGACCATGACCAATTTACCTGGATTCATGGACCTAACATTCCAGGTTCCTATGCAATATCATTCGTTACAGCATCAGACTTAAGTTTACCACCAGACACATCCACAACAGCATCATTTCCACTTTGGCCCCACTGCGTCATTCTTTCTGGAGCTATTAGTAATCTTAAGCCCTCTGCTCTTCCCTAGTGGCACAGTGGATACCTTCTGACCTGGGGAACTTTTCTTCTGGTGTCATATCTTTTGCCTTTTCATGCTATTCAAGGGGTTCTCCAGTCAAGAATACTGGAATGGGTTGCTATTTCCTCCTCCCATGGAACACATATTGCCAGAACTATTCACTATGACCTATCTGTCTTGATGGCCCTGCACAGTGCTTATTAGTTTTAGCTTTATCATTCTTTTATATGTGGATATCTGGCTATCTCAGAAACATTTGTTGAAGAGACTGTTCTTTCTCCATTGTATAGTCTTAAGTCTCCTTGTGTGTGTTAGCAGCTCAGTCATGTCCGGTTCTTTGTGACCCCACAAACTGTAGCCCACCAGGCTTCTCTTGTTCTTTCCGCATTATATACTCTTAAGTATCCTTGTATGTGTTAGTTGCTCAGTCGTGTCTGATTCTTTGTGACCCCACGAACTGTAGCCTGCCAGGCTTCTCTGTCCATGGAATTCTCCAGGCAAGAATACTGGAGTGAATTGTCATTCCCTTCTTCAGAGGATCTTCCTGATCCAGGGATCGAACCCTGGGCTCCTGCATTGCAGGCAGATTAGCTACAGGGAAGTCCTTAAGCATCCTTATTAAAAATCAACTGGCCATAAATGTATGGGATTATTTCTGTACTCTCAGTTCTGTTCTGTTCATCTGTATATCTATCCTTATGCCAGTATCATGCTGTTTTGATTACTGTATGTAGTAGTAACTTATCAACTGAGAAGTACAAAGTCTCCAACTTTGCTCTTTTTTCTAGATTGTTTTGACTGTTCTGGGCCCCTTGAAATTCTAAATGAATTTGAAATCAGTCTTATCATTTATTTAAGAAAAATCAGTTGGACTTTTGATAGTTACTGCATTGAATCTTCTTTAATTTCTTTGAGCAGTGTTATATATATTTCAGTGAACACATAAGTCTTTCACCTATTTGTATAAACTTATTCTTAGATATTTTATAGTTCTGGATGCGCTTGTAAATGGAATTGCTTTCTTATTTTTTGGTTATTTCTTTCTAGCATGTAGAAATAAAACTTAATTTTTTCATTCTTTTAACTTTGCTGGATTTATTAGCTCTAGTATTTTTCTTGTGGATTCTTTATGGTTTTCCATGTAAGAACATGTTACCATGGATAGTCTTATTTCTTTTTCAATATTGATGTCTTTTATTTCTCTTTCTTGCCTAATTCTGTGTCTAGAACTTTCAGTACAACGTTGAATAGAAGTGGTAATATCAGATGTCCTTATCTTATTCCTGATCTTAAGGAGAAGGTTTTCAGTCTTTCACCAGTGCATGTGATGTTAGCTGTGTGTTTTTCATAAATGCCTTTCTATTCCTAGTTTGTTAAGTATGTTTATCATAAGAATGTTAGATTGTTTCACATACATTTTTACTGTATCAGTTGAGTTGATCAAGTGGTTTTCCTCTTTTCATTTTTTTTAATATGGTATATTTCATTGATTGATGTTTGCATATTAACTACTTTCGCATCCCTGAGATAAATCCATTTGGCCACAGTGTATAATCCTTTTAATATGGTGCTAGGTGCAATTTATGATACATTTACTCTTATGCTACTTTAATTAATCCTTTGATAATGTGATGAATGCTGTGGGCTCACTTTACATGGAACAATAAAATGTATACATACATACATACAAAGTTTACTTTCTATTATGGTTTTCAGTATCTTCAAAAATCTACCCTTAATAATCCAAGGATTTGAGGTTTAGAAGAATTATTTAAGATCCTAAAGCAAGTTCGCTCCTAATCATAAAGGGGAATACTGGTTCATTCATTTACCTCTTTTTAATCTTAACTCTTAAAGAACTTCATTATTTTGTTTTGTTTAAGGTTATGTTTAATTTCATTTCATTTTAAACTAGTTAAAAATTAATGTCAGCCATGTTCTGTATTAGATAGCACACTCTTGGCAGTTTGGGAAAGTTCACTGTTTAATATCACACTAAGCTTTCAAATCATGGTTTAGTGTAAGGATTAGAGCCTTAGTGTAAGGATATTGCCATACTAATGACCCCTCCAACCTCATCTGAGTCTGGTTTCTGGGAAACTCTTGCCCTCCTGGTAGGAGGTTAAGTGTCTGCTTCCTCACTTCTCAGAATATCTCTTTTACTTTTACTAATTTTGACATAAGAAATATTTTCTGCCTATTAATAGACTGGAATCTGTCCCTTGGTAATCTCTTATACCATGATAAGCTAGTGAACACCTTCAAACTTCCATTGTTGATTCATTTTTAGTGGACATTGTGTATGGACATTTGCTATACTGGTTTACAACTTGTTAACAGCAAAGGTGCAGAAGCATTATGAAATGAAGACAACAGTTTAATAGAAACTGCTGTCATAGTCCCTATGGTCAGAAGGGCATGCTGTACTTAATTGCTTTTTCATTAGGAGGGATGAGTTTGGGATGAGAGATCTTTACAATCAGTGACAGTTTCAGTTCATTTCAGTTCAGTTCAGTTCAGTCACTCAGTCGTGTCTGACTCTTTGTGACCCCATGTATCACAGCACGCCAGGCCTCCCTGTCCATCACCAACTCCCAGAGTTCACTCAGACTCACGTCCATTGAGTCAGTGATGCCATCCAGCCATCCCATCCTCCATCGTCCCCTCCCCCTCCTGCCTCCAATCCCTCCCAGCATCAGAGTCTTTTCCAGTGAGTCAACTCTACGCATGAGGTGGCCAAAGTATTGGAGTTTCAGCTTTAGCATCATTCCTTCCAAAGAAATCCCAGGGCTGATCTCCTTCAGAATGGACTGGTTGGATCTCCTTGCAGTCCAAGGGACTCTCAAGAGTCTTCTCCAACATCACACTTCAAAAGCATCAATTCTTTGGCACTCAGCTTTTTTCATAGTCCAACTCTCCACTGGAAAAACCATAGCCTTGACTAGACGGACCTTTGTTGGCAAAGTAATGTCTCTGCTTTTCAACATGCTATCTAGGTTGGTCATAACTTTCCTTCCAAGGAGTAAGCATCTTTTAATTTCATGGCTGCAGTCACCATCTGCAGTGATTTTGGAGCCCCCCAAAATAAAATCTGACCCTGTTTCCACTGTTTCCCCATCTATTTGCCATGAAGTGATGGGACCAGCTGCCATGATCTTTGTTTTCTGAATGTTGAGCGTTAAGCCAACTTTTTCACTCTCCACTTTCACTTTCATCAGTAACCATGTGTTATTATCAGTGAAGTCTGTGGTCAAAGAACATTGTCTATAAAGGACTTTTTAGTTCCCTAAGGATCATGCTTTAAGCATATATGCTTCCTGAAAAATGACAACTCATTGAACTGAGAAGGCCGATAGGATAACTTAATGTAATCTTCAAGGGATCCTTGTGAGGATAGTGGTTCTGAATGGTAGAGTAAGGATCTTCAGAAGTCTTCTCAAAAATATAATGAGAACATTGGAGAGAATTTTCAAAATTAACTTTTCCGGCATTCTGAAAATCAGCTGAATGTTTTGAAGTACAAGAGGAGCATTTGTTTAAGAAACAGGTTGCATCTCAACTAGAATAACAAGTTTTAGCTTCCCAATGTTTTACTTACCTAATTTTGAACTCCCTAGGCCAAGCTGCACAGTAGCTTTGAAAACCAAAAGCTTTATGACCGAGGTGACTTAGAAAACCAACAGCTTGACAGCTACAAACACGAGCAAAATGGGTTCCCAGCTCCCTGCAAAGCCTCATACTTAGAGAATTGCCACTGCTTGATGTATCTGGCTGCTCTCTGGAAAGGCCCAATTCATGGAACTTCTCTTTATTTATTTAACCTAGCTCAGAGCTTACTCAGAGCAAATCATGGTATCTCCAAGATATTGGTCAAAATATAATCACTGAGCTTCCCTAGTGGCTCAGACAGTAAAGAATCTGCCTGTAATATGGGAGACCTGAGTTCGATCCCTGGATTAGAAAGATCCCTGGGAGGAGGGCATGGTAACCCATTTCAGTATTCTTGCCTGGAAAATTCCTGTGGACAAAGGAGCCTGGTGGGCTGCAGTTCGTGGTATCATAAAGAGTGAGACATGACTGAGCAACTAAGTACACACAGCAATCACTGGTAACTGTTTAACATAACTGCCTGAGTTGGTGATACTATTAGGGCATGCAAATGGCTGGCTAAAAAAATGTAAAAGAATAATATGCAGGACTTTGAAAAACTTGCATATATTCTAGATGATATATCTAGGGACACACATATACAGGACTGTGTTATACCCAGCAAAGACCTGAGAAGGCTTTCGTTTTTCTCATCTCCCTGATCTTGAGTCTGTGCAAACAGCAAGTAAAGGCTGAGGCAGATGGTAAGAGCCTTGAGTGCTCAAGGTGTGATCCATCATATACATAGAGCCCATTAGCAAAGTCTGGTTTCAGCAGTATGTGAACTGAGAACTTCCAGATGTACAAGCTGAGTTTCAAAGAGGCAGAGGAACCAGAGATCAAATTGCCAACATTTGTTGGATGATAGAGAGAGCAAGGGAATTCCAGAAGAACATCTCCTTCACTGATTATGCTAAAGCCTTTGACTGTGTGGATCACAACAAACTGTGGAACATTCTTAAAGAGATGTGAGTACTAAATCACTTTAACTGTCTCCTGAGAAACTGTATGTGGGTCAAGAAGCAACAGAACTGGACATGGAACCACATGTTACAAGCCCTGTGTATTACTATTGCACTAGGTGTATATTTCACATTATTACAAGCCTCAGAATACTGTGAAGCACCTTTTACCATCTCAGATGGAGTTTATGGCTCAACCTTCATAGCTACAGGTTTCCACGGCTTCCACGTCATTATTGGATCTACTTTCCCAATTGTCTGCTTCTTCCGCCAACTAAAATTCCATTTCACCTCCAACCACCACTTCGTCTTTGATATTGACATTTTGTAGATGTAGTATGACTTTTCCTCTATGTATCTATTTATTGATGAGGCTCATATCCTTTTAGTATTAACTAGTATAACTGACTTCCAATCAGTTAGTTTTGGTCTAATCCGAAAAAGAATAATAAACCTAATATTAGCCCTCCTAACCAATCTCATGCTAGCTATACTACTTGTTATCATTGCATTCTGACTCCCCCAACTAAATGTGTATTTACATTTACTGGTTCAAAATTGGGAAGGAGTTTGACCAGGCTGTATATTGTCACCATGCTTATTTAACATCTGTGGAGAGTACATCATGGGAAATGCCTGACGGGATAAATCATATGCTGGAATAAGATTGCCAGGAGAAATATCAACAGCCTCAGATATACAGATGATACCACTCTAATGACAGAAAGTGAAATGTAACTAAACAGTCTCTTGATGAGGGTGAAAAATTTGGCTTAAAGCCAAACGTTCAAAAAACTAAGATCATGGCATTTGGTTCCATAACTTCATGGCAAATAGGAAGGGAAAAAGTGGAATCAGTGACAGATTTTATTTTCTTGAGCTCCAAGAAATCACTATGGACAGTGACTTCAGCCTTGAAATTAAAAGACTCTTGCTCCTTGGGAGGAAAGTTATGGCAAACCTAGGCAGTTGTTCAAAAGTAGAGACATCACTTTGCTGACAAAAGTCCTATAGTCAAAGATATGGTTTTTCCAGTAGCCATGTACTGGTGTGATAGTTGGACCATAAAGAAGGCTAATCACTGAAGAATTGATGCTTTCAAATTGTGCCGGAGGAGGCTCTTGAGAGTGCCTTGGACTGCAAGGAGATCAAAACAGCCAATCCTGGAGTAAACCAACCCGGAATCTTCATTGGAAGGACTGATGCTGAAGTGCCAATACTTTGGCCACCTGAAGTGAAGAGCCAGCTCATTGGAAAAGACCCTGATTCTGGGAAAGACTGAGGGCAGGAGAAGAAGGGGGCAACAGAAGAAGGTGGTTGGATGGCGTGACCAACTCAGTAGACATGAGTTCGAGCAAACTCTGTGAGATAATGAAGGACAGAGGAGCCTGGTGTGTTGCAGTCTATTGGGTCACAAAGGGTGACCCAACTGGAAAACAACAGCAGTATGTTTTAACTTGCTTGGTGGTCTCCCGTATTTCTTGTAAATTTGAAGTTTATGCAAAGGTCTTGACTAGCATTGATTCCAGTCATTAGTGGTGCTATAATGCTCCACATTTCATTCAATCAAAAGATATATTAAATCCTTAACGTCTGGTTTTCCCATTCTTCCTGATGCTAAGGTTGATTTGCGGGTTCAGATTATGACACCTTAGTGTCCTCATTAGAAAGTTTCCCATTGATGTGTCACAAAATATTTTTGCTTAGGTTTGTTTCTTAGGTGTTAGAAAATTGTATATTTTCTAATAATTTTATTCCTTCCACATTTATTTCCTGGGATGCTTATGCAAGATGCATGTTCCCCCATCAGATTCAGCATCTTTGTTACTCTGAAATACAGTTCATACTGAAAATGTCAAGGTAAATGCTTAATTCTTTGATTTCAATGACTGTTTTAAAAATGCATGACATAAGTGGCCTAGTTATTTCCAGTTGTGTTTAAGAGGTTTACTTCTTTTTGGTGAGTGGCTATGCATATTTTAATATTGTTGTAGCTCATGTGTCTAAAAAATGTATATGTTTTAATGGGTGCAGCTTTTAAAAAATATTCAAATTGTACCATTTAGGCCAATGGTAAAACTGTGTAAGAAAGTGTTTGAAGAGCGGTGTTATATTTTATCCCTTCACTGTCTCTGTAGGTAACCATTTGTGGTGGCTTTGTTTTTTTATCTGTATGTTTTTCATAAATGAAAACAAATATATGTGTGTGTGTATTCAGCATGCTATATCTATTATCTGTATCACACTACACTATTTTGACTCTATGCAATGGGATTTATGATAAAGTATCCATCTGAAATGCAGGAAACCTGGGTTGGATGGACAGGGAAGCCTGGTGGTGAACTACAGTCCATAGGGTCACAAGAGTTGGACACAACTTAGTGACTAAACCGTCATCACCACCACCAATGGGACTTAAGGCAACTTAGCCAAAATTACCAAAAGGTGACACGGCAGAGGCCAGATTTAAACCCAGATGGCTGACTCCTGACATTGTGCTCTTAACTGTTCTGCTATACTTATGTCAGTCTCACTGACCCATAGCCCTAAAGAAGAGGAATATGTTGACTTTGCTGCTCTCAGAGTAATGAGTAGAAAAGTAATCGAAAGACAAATTAGCAAGGGAAGCTGGTTTTCAGAGACCTGTATAAATGCTATGTGAGAATGCATCCGAATAGACTCTTACCAAGAGAAAAAATTTCTTCATTTTCTTTTCCATTTTCTCTTTTGTATTTTGCTTGTTTGTTTGGTTCACATTTTCTACTTTTAATTTAGCCATATTGATTTAATCTGCTGTCAAGAAGTGGGGAGAAAAGCTTATTCTAAGCCATTTCAGATGTTACAGTTGCTATTGCATGATCAATTTGTAAAATGGAAGCTTTTCCTCATTTGTGAATTAACTGTTCTTATGCCATTTAGAAGAATTTACACCAGGATAAATTTTAGTACCACAAATCAGGAATATAATTCTTCCAAATATATAAACTTAAGCACATAAAGAACTAAAAGTAGCCTAATATGCTTCTTCTTAGGTTGTATTTGAGACTCTCCTCTCTCTTTAAGGTCTTAATTATTTATTCAGAATTTTAGCACTGAATGTCCATGCTACAGAATGTATAGCTTCAACTAACTTAGTTTCTGTTTTATTTAGAGAGTAATGTTATTAAAACTTCCTTGATCTGCTTATGAAATTTGAGCATCTTCAAAGAGTAGTTTTTAAATATAGTTTTATTTATTTTTGGCTCTGCTAGCTCTTCATTACTATGAGGGCTTTTTTCTAGCTGCAGAAAGTGGGGGCTCCTCTCTGGTTGTGCACAGGCTTCTCACTGCAGTGGTTTTTCTTGTTGTGGAGCAGGGGCTTTAGGTGTGTGGGCTTCAGTAGTTGTCACTCCTGGCTTCTAGAGCATAGGTTCAGTAGTTGTGACTCATGGACTTAGTTGCTTCGAGGCATGTGGGATCTTCCTGGATCAGGGATCCAACCTGTGTCTCCTGCATTGGCAGGCAGATTCTTCACCACTGAACCATCACGTAATCCCAAAATAGTAGTTTTTTATAGAGTTTGTAACTCCTGTTTTCCCCTAAAGATGAGAAACTATTAGAATTTATATTTTGTTGTCAGATTCTTCTTATTTACTTGTAAGTCAGTATAAGGAGATTATTTAGATGTTGCTTTCTGTCTGTTCACCTCTTAGTATCTCTTCACATTTTTACTGGTTGCTCCAAAATCCATATATTTGGAGACCAATAAGTTATAAAGTGAGGCTTTCCTGGTGGCTTAGGTGGTAAAGAATCCATCCACCTGCAATGCAGGAGACTCAGGTTCCATCCCTGGTTGAGAAGGTCCCCTGGATAAGGAAATGGCAACCCACTCCAGTATTCTTGCCTGGAAAGTCCAATGGACAGAGAAGCCTGGCTATAGTCCATAGGGTTGAAAAGAGTCAGACATGACTGCGCCACTAACAACAACAAAAAGTTATAAAATGTTTTATACTTATGATGTTTAAAGCAAAGTCCGAGGGAAATAAAGGAACTTGGGTAGAGTTCAGTTCAGTTGCTCAGTTGTGTCTGACTCCCTGCAGCCGCATGCACTGCAGCATGCAAGGCTTCCCTGTCCTTCACCATCTCCCTGAGCTTGTTCAAACTCATGTCCATTGAGTCAGTGTTGCCAACCAACCATCTTGTCCTCTGTCGTCCCCTTCTCCTCCTTCCTTTAATCTTTCCCAGCATCAGGGTCTTTTCTAGTGAGTCTGCTCTTCACATCAGGTGGCCAAGTATTGTAGCTTCAGCTTCAACATTAGTCCTACCAACGGAATATTCAGGACTGATTTCCTTTAGGATTGACTGTTTTGATCTCCTTGCAGTCCAAGGGACTCTCAAGGGTCTTCTCCAATACCACATGTCAAAACTCTCAATTCTTCAGTGCTCAGCCTTCTTTATGGTCCACTTCTCACATCCATACATGGCTATTGGAAAAACCATAGCTTTGACTAGACTATTTTACCTTTGTTGGTAAAATAGGTGAAGGTGAAGTCGCTCAGTCGTGTTCAACTCTTTGAGACCTCGTGGACTGTAGCCTACTAGGCTCCTCCATCCATGGGATTCTCCAGGCAAGAATACTGGAGTGGGTTGCCATTTAGTGTCCCTGCTTTTTAATATGCTTTCTAGGTTTGTCATAGTTTTCCTTCCAAGGAGCAAGCGTTTTATAATTTCATGGCTTGCAGTCACCATCTGCAGTGATTTTGGAGCCCAAGAAAATAAAGTCTGTCAGTGTTTCCATTGTTTCCCCATCTATTTGCCATGAAGTGATGGGACTGGATGCCATGATCTTAGTTTTCTGAATGGTGAGTTTTCAGCCAGCTTTTTCACTTCCCTCTTTCACTTTCATCAAGAGGCCCTTTAGTTCCTCTTTGGTTTCTGATGTAAGGGTGGTGTCATTTGTATATCATATTTCTCCTGGCAATCTTGATTCCATCTTGTGCTTGATCCAGCCTGGCATTTCGCATGATATACTCTGCAATTAATTTAAATAAGTAGGGTGACAATATACATCCTTGGCATCCTCCTTTCCCGATTTGAAACCAGCCTGTTGTTCCATGTCCGGTTCTAACTGTTGCTTCTTGACCTGCATACAGATTTCTCAGGAGGAAGGTAAGGTAGTCTGGTATTCCCATCTCTTTCAGAATTTTCCACAGTTTTTTTGTCATCTGCACAGTCAAAGGCTTTGGTGTAGCAATAAAGCAGAAGTAGATGTTTTTCTGGAATTCTCTTGCTTTTCTATGATCCAATGGATGTTGGCAATTTGATCTCTGGTTCCTCTGCCTTTTCTAAATCCATCTTGAATATCTTCAAGTTCTCGGTTCATATACTGTTGAAGACTAGCTTGGAGAATTTTGAGCATTCCTTTGCTAGCATGTGAGATGAGTGCAATTGTGTGGTAGTTTGAACATTCTTTGGCATTGCCTTTCTTTGGGATTGGAATGAAAACTGACCTTTTCCAGTCCTGTGGCTACTGCTGAGTTTTCCAAATTTGGCATATTGAGTGCAGCACTTTCACAGCATCATCTTTTAGGATATGAAATAGCTCAACTGGAATTCCATCACCTCCACTAGCTTTGTTTGTAGTGATGCTTCCTAAGGCCCACTTGACTTCACATTCCGGGATGATTGGCTCAAGGCGAGTGATCACACTATCGTGGTTATCTGGGATAGAGAATCAGTTCTTATTCATTTAATCAAAAATGTATATTGAATGTTTCCTAGCACTGGATAATTCTTGGAATATGATGATTAAGAAAGTATCTTCTGTGTTCTTACCTCAAAGAACACAAACTGATAGAGTGGATTGAATATGACAGTGTATCCACATGGACCAGATTTTCTAACATTGGTGAAAGAGGACATATTGAAAAACAGAACTTAAGTGAAAATACTTTGCATAATAGCTGACATATAATGGACCATATACATGAAAAAAAATGTAATCTTGATGAAATATGTAAAACTTGTATTTTCAATAAAATTTATTCAAGATTTTTTAAAAGAGAAATTAAAAATATCTATGGCCATGAATGTTTAGTTATTGGTTTTACTATGATTTTTCTGTTGGGTTATATGTGTACACACACCTCTGTGTTTACAGTAGAAGGTAGAGTGGCACTGAAGTAGCCTGGGAATCTGAATTCTTTGAGTATATTTATGTTTGATTTAAATTGATGTCATAATTCCATTCGGAGCTGATTTCTTTGAGTTGTTGAATATTCAGTACTTGGAGTTTTAAATATAATTTTAAACTCAGAGTCAAAACTAGTTTTCATGTGACATCTTTTGCTTCAGTTTTTTTTTTTTTTTTACAGTTTCTTTATCAGATATGTCTTGAATTTGTGTTTTTTCCTCTGAAGGTGTTTTTGTGATGGATAATGCTTGTGGTTTTTAGTATCTTGAGACAAGGTTTATGGATAATGTGGGTTAGCTACAAGGTCACCTTTTTTGGCCAACTCCATTTGATAAATAACAACTCCTTTTGAATGAGTACTTAATAAATTCATGCTATAAGTAGTATCTTCAAGTGTCAGGATAGATAGATTTGTAAGGGAAACTTCATTTTTAAATTTATTACTGTTTCTGTATTTTCTGTCACATTAGGCCAGATTGAAGTGTCTCTTTTCTAATCATTAAAGTAATGCAAGTTCCTTCTGAAAAGTTAGAAAATATGGAAGAATACAAGGACATTTAAGTCTGCCTGCATGCACGTGTGTGTGCTCGGTCGTGTGTGACTCTTTGTGACTCCATGTACTATAGCCTGCTAGGCTCCTCTGTCCGGGTTCTCTAGCAAGAATACTGGAGTGGATTGCCATTTCCTCCTCTAGGGAATCTTCCCAATCCAGGAATCTACCTCGAGTCTCCTGTTTCTCCTGCATTGACAGGTGTGTTCTTTACCATTGAACCACCTGGGTAGCCCCTTAAGTCTTCCTGCCAAACAATAACTACTCTGAATATTTTGAATATTCCTTCTACAACTTTATTTTTATAAATTTCATGTGTGTGTTTAAGGTCAATTAACCAGAGATCAAATTGCCAACATCAGCATCAAAAAAGCAAGAGAGTTCCAGAAAAACATCTATTTCTGCTTTATTGACTATGCCAAAGCCTTTGACTGTGTGGATCACAATAAACTGTGGAAAACTCTGAAAGAGATGGGAATACCAGACCACCTAACCTGCCTCTTGAGAAACCTATATGCAGATCCAGGAAGCAACAGCTAGAACTGGACACGGAACAACAGACTGGTTCCAAATAGGAACAGGAGTACATCAAGGCTGTATATTGTCACCCTGCTTATTTAACTTCTATGCAGAGTACAACATGAGAAACACCAGGCTAGAAGAAGCACAAGCTGGAATCAAGATCGCCGGGAGAAATATCAGTAACCTCAGATACGCAGATGGCACCAGCCTTACGGCACAAAGTAAAGAGGAACTAAAAAGCCTCTTGATGAAAGTGAAAGAGGAGAGTGAAAAAGTTGGCTTAAATCTCAACATTTCAGAAAACTTAGATCATGGCATCTGGTCCCATCACTTCATGGCAAACAGATGGGGAAACAGTAGAAACAGTGTCAGACTTTATTTTGGGGGGCTCCAAAATCACTGCAGATGATGACTGCAGCCATGAAATTAAAAGACGCTTACTCCTTGGAAGGAAGCAAGGACCATATAGTTCATGGGGTTGCAAAGAGTTGGACACAATAAGCAACTTTCACATACATATAACTCTGCAGTACATTTTCCCACATATTATTAACATATTATGAATGCTTCCCATGTCATTAAAATTATTTGGGAACATAGTGTAATAACTACATAATATTCTATAAAATGGCTGTGTCATAATTTACCTAGTCATCTTTTTGGACACTTTTCTAGTTTCAAATTATTGCAGTTCATGAGACAATGACCACTGAATTTATATAATCTCTGATGCCACATATTTCTTGACCATACATCTTATTTTGCTCATTAAAACATTTTTTCATATATAAAATAATCTGTAATGTTTTGTTATTTATGGTATCCCCACCTTGTACTGAAGGAATTCTTTTGTACTGTACTGAAAGTATTCTTTACTGAAGGAAGTTGTTAAATTTAAAAAACAAAAGCTTTTTTCAAAGAGATTATTTACGATGTTTATACATAAACTCTAGAACAGATTAGAAGGTAAAATGACAAATCCTGATGATAGCTGTTCATAATGGAAATGCTTACAGATCCTTAAATATAGTTTGGTAGGAAAGGGCGGCAGTGAATCAAGTTGTTACAGTTTGTTCCAGGAAAGGCATTTTGGATGAATGCCATCTACTTTTACAAATACGTCTTGTGATTTTAGTTTTATTTTAGTTTTATCTACTCTCCCAAACAGATTATTGAAGCTGAAGCAAATGTATGTAGTACAATAAAAGGAATTGACATAATTTTAATTTCTTTAGTAAAAGGCAGTTCTTTTTCTCCAACACTGTGGCTTGAATTTTAATGAAAGTACTAACTTGAAGTCTGGTTGAGTCATGTTAGATACATTGGCACCAAGTGACTTCTGAGGTTAGTTCATCAAGCCAACTGTTTTCCTAGTGATTGTCATTAATCTACTAATATTCATATTTGTCACCAAAATAAAATTCTGAAAACTTCTTCAAATATCCAGTGATTTAGCATATTCTCTATTGAGAATAAAGGCAACACTTGAATCTGAGAGTTTGCCAATAGTGAGTGAGTACTCTGTGCCAGGCACACTGTCTCCTTGCTTTTTATAGCTTTACCATCCTCTCAAAATTGTGCTGGTTATACATTGTTATTATCCTCATTTTATAAATGGGGATGAGTGAGCTAAAGTTTGTGGAAGGTTACTCACTGGGCCAATGTCACAGCTAACAGGCATCCGTTTTGGCAGCAGAACCAGTGCTTTTCTGTGCTGCCTTCAAGCTGTCAGAAAGTTCTTAGTCATATGAACTCACTAAATGAAAAGATGTCTTAAATTGGATTAAAAATGTTAAGTAAACAGAATTAACAAATTTCGTGTGTGACATAACTTCTAAGCAACACAGAACAAACTTAGATATTTAAAGATGGCTTTATTCTCTTTTTTAAAGGGAGCATAATTACTTTGGAGCAAAAAAAAACCTCTTATTTTTCACTCTTCCTGGCTAGAAATCTTGACAGCTAGGAGTGCAATTGCTATTATTGTGAGTCTGTCTGTTGTGTGTACAGATTCATGCTCCCAAATTCTCCATTCCCACCTTTTATAAATACCATATTTAACTGGGAAGAGGAAAAGTTATTTTTGGCAACATTCGTAGAGCAAAAGTAGCAACTCAAGGGGCATGAAGGGATATACTGACCTGAAACAGAAACTGTAGGAATATGCCTAGCGTTTAGGTTCAATTCTGTTTAGAATATGGGTCTTCAATGAGAGAGTTATTATTCAGATTTTACTAGGAGACAGGAAAACTGCAAAATGAGATCTGTGTCTATGTAGATATTTATTACTGAAATAATGTACTGATATTTTGTGCTTCTGATTACTGTTGTCATGGCAAAAATAGCAATTAGACAGCTGTTTAGATATCATTAGATAGCTGATAGGGACCCAACGCTAAGAGGGCCAGTCTGCTTTCTTGAAAACAGCCGGAAACAATAGTTTCATGTCGACAAAGATTCACAGTATAATATCTATACAGTAGATATGGTGATAAAAGTTCATCACTGAATTCTCAAATATTAAAACTCAAGGTTTTCTTTGCAAGTTGAAAGATACACATTTACCTTGAGTGAAACAAGGACTGCTTTTTGCTCTTGAAAGTAAACTTCTAGGAATTTTATTAAAATATTATTCTAAGAGGTGGTACAAGCTAAAAGAAAAGATGGTCAAATCAGTGTAACACATAGATTGATGCATTGCTGACAGACTCAGAGTGAGTTATTATGAAAAGTTAAAAATGTTAGTTCAGACATTCATTCAATAAATTGTTTCTGACCCCTAACCTTTGGAAATGGTGTTATAGAAAGCCACTTTTTCATCAAACCCTGGGCTAGGAGGCTCCCAAACATGACCAGTTCTTCCATCTAGAGTTTACCAGAGTTTCTCAAATTACCTGTGGTTAGTCAGATCTATCACAGACACTGATCATTTGTAAATTAGAATAAAAATAAGCTACTAGAAGAGTGAAATGGAGTAAAAAATAAGATCCACAAAATACAAGCCCATGTTTTTATTATTGTATTGAACAGACTTAAAATTACTCTTGACAAATTTCTGTAAAAGCTTCTGAAAGCTCGTGTGTGATTTCTGTACTTTTCTCAGGTCATTAACAGCCAGCTTATGATCCAGTGCTGACCCATAGCCCATATTTTGAGGAACATTGTTATAGATTTGAATACAGACAAAAACTTTTTTTTCTCATGTTAGTGTCTCTTCCTGTCTCTTTATTTTTTCTGTACTTGTTTGTCTTCTTCGTTTATAGTTTTCCTCTTAAGATGGATTGGAAATAATTAACATGAAGATTGTTAGGGTAGGGAACACTGCAAAGGTACAAAGAAGCATGTTTCTTTTTGAGTTTTCTACTAAAACAAATTCACAAACTCAAACGTGACATTTGCATACATGTATAGTGTTGATATGGAGATGATCTGTAATGTGTACATAGTATTGAAATCATGAAGGATGTTGATAATGCCATTTGTCGTTTTTAAAAATAGTTCACAAAAATGTTGTCTCCTTTTGTATTTACACCTCTCATACAGAGAGTTAACCATTTGCAGCTTTTTTTGGTTAGATGCCACATTCAAAGACTCATAGCAATATGCTACGTGACAGGTTAAAGCAAAAAAAAAAAAAAAAAGCCTGTGAATTTAATTTGAAATTGTATATATTTGCTAGGAATTTGATATTTGGAGAGAAGAAAATACAGTCAACCCTTCATATCTGCATATCCATGAATTCAATCGAAGAATGGAAAATATTGGAAAAAAAATTTCATGAAATTCCAAAAAACACAACTTGAATTTGCCACTCATCTTCAACTATTTACACAGCACTTACATTATGGGCTTTCCTGGTGGCTCAGACAGTAAAGAATCTGCCTGCAATGCAGGAGACATGATTTGATCCATGGATCGGGACGATCCCCTGGAGAAGGAAATGGCCACCCACTCCAGTATTCTTGCCTGGAGAATTCCATGGACAGAGGAGCCTGGCGGGCTACAGTCCATGGGGTCGCAGAGAGTCAGACATGACTGAGCGACTAACATAGTGTTCTTGCCTGGAAAATCCCAGGGACGGGGAGCCTAGTGGGCTGCTGTCTGGGGTCGCACAGTCGGACACCACTGAAGCAACATAGCAGCAGCAGCAGCATACCTCACATACACATACACATATACGGCCTATTTGATTTTGAGATTACAGGTCAGTGTGGTTTAAGGACCACTGGTACCAGAGTTAGCTCGAGTAATTGTATAACAATGAAAACTCCTAACATCCTATGTCCACTGAGTCAGAATTTCTCTGATTTGCTTTGTGAAATTTAGTCTAAAGTTTAAACATGAGCCTCACCAGGTGACTCTAGTACACAGTGGAATTTGAGTTGTACTCTTTCAGTGTTTTTGGAAATCTCTGTGTTAGAGTCTGCATTATCATACACTATGGTGATATATTAAAATGCCAATTCTGAAATGACTGCTAATGTGAATATATTGGAGTCTCTATATGGGTGCTTTCAGGAGAGAATCTCCAGGATATTATCGGATTCATTGCTATCTCAAGAGTGTGTGTGTATGTGCGCGTGTGTTAGTTGCTTAGTGTGTCCAACTCTGTGTGACCGTATGGACTGTAGCCCACCAGGCTCCTCTGTCCATGGGATTCTCCAGGCAAGAATACTGGAGTGGATTGCCACGCCTTCCTCTAATCGCAAGCATTAACAAGGCCTTATTGAAAAAGCGTATGTTCTCATTTTATAGACAGAAACACAGGAATATAATTCTGCATCCTTCTCTATTTTGCATCTTTTTCATTTTACTTTCAGAGCTTACATGCCTAAAATCTATTCTTTAATTCACCTTGCTTTATAATAATACAATTTTATTTGGAATAAGAACTAGCATAGCAACAGAATCCAGTAAGCATGTAATTAACTGGTCATTATGAATTGAATGAGGCTTATGGCATTGTATATAATTGTATATAATATGTTAATATTTCTTTTAAAAACACTTGTCTTTATATTAATCTGAACTTAATACAAAACGTATTGATAAGGAAAAATACCACATTTTTAGGTGTTATTACCAAATTAACCCATATGGAAAAACAGTATATTCTTAGAGCTCCAAAATACACATCAGTCAAGTAAAAGAGATTCCATTATAGCTATATCCTTAGTTCATTAGTGGAAATGACTTTTTTTTTTAAAGAAACACTTATTTGTTTATGCCTTTCAGAGTTCTAGGCACATTATACTGTGTGTATGTGTATTTGTCAGAAAAGTAAGGGTCATTTATCCTTGTTTGTGAAAGCAGAGAATCAGAATCCTGGTATTTTGATTTGAATGTGCATTGATAAAAGAGGTTTCCTTATTCATTTAGGATAAGAAAAGCAGTTCTTTGGGGACTTTACTCTTTTCCTAAGCATAATGATAATTTCTCAGGTAAAACTGCAAAACCCTAAGAAAGTAACAGGCCCATACTTATCTTTACTGAATTGGGAGTAACCCAGGAATGTTGTGGATGTGAAATTATGCAAGTTATTGGAAAATCTTCCTTTGAGCCTTTCAACCTTGCCATGTGTGCCCTGATCAAATTATTCCACCTCTCCAAACTTTTTTCTCGTATTAAGGATAGCAACACCTCTCAGAATTACTGGGAGAACTGTCTGGGGTCGCACAGTCGGACACCACTGAAGCAACATAGCAGCAGCAGCAGCATACCTCACATACACATACACATATACGGCCTATTTGATTTTGAGATTACAGGTCAGTGTGGTTTAAGGACCACTGGTACCAGAGTTAGCTCGAGTAATTGTATAACAATGAAAACTCCTAACATCCTATGTCCACTGAGTCAGAATTTCTCTGATTTGCTTTGTGAAATTTAGTCTAAAGTTTAAACATGAGCCTCACCAGGTGACTCTAGTACACAGTGGAATTTGAGTTGTACTCTTTCAGTGTTTTTGGAAATCTCTGTGTTAGAGTCTGCATTATCATACACTATGGTGATATATTAAAATGCCAATTCTGAAATGACTGCTAATGTGAATATATTGGAGTCTCTATATGGGTGCTTTCAGGAGAGAATCTCCAGGATATTATCGGATTCATTGCTATCTCAAGAGTGTGTGTGTATGTGCGCGTGTGTTAGTTGCTTAGTGTGTCCAACTCTGTGTGACCGTATGGACTGTAGCCCACCAGGCTCCTCTGTCCATGGGATTCTCCAGGCAAGAATACTGGAGTGGATTGCCACGCCTTCCTCTAATCGCAAGCATTAACAAGGCCTTATTGAAAAAGCGTATGTTCTCATTTTATAGACAGAAACACAGGAATATAATTCTGCATCCTTCTCTATTTTGCATCTTTTTCATTTTACTTTCAGAGCTTACATGCCTAAAATCTATTCTTTAATTCACCTTGCTTTATAATAATACAATTTTATTTGGAATAAGAACTAGCATAGCAACAGAATCCAGTAAGCATGTAATTAACTGGTCATTATGAATTGAATGAGGCTTATGGCATTGTATATAATTGTATATAATATGTTAATATTTCTTTTAAAAACACTTGTCTTTATATTAATCTGAACTTAATACAAAACGTATTGATAAGGAAAAATACCACATTTTTAGGTGTTATTACCAAATTAACCCATATGGAAAAACAGTATATTCTTAGAGCTCCAAAATACACATCAGTCAAGTAAAAGAGATTCCATTATAGCTATATCCTTAGTTCATTAGTGGAAATGACTTTTTTTTTTAAAGAAACACTTATTTGTTTATGCCTTTCAGAGTTCTAGGCACATTATACTGTGTGTATGTGTATTTGTCAGAAAAGTAAGGGTCATTTATCCTTGTTTGTGAAAGCAGAGAATCAGAATCCTGGTATTTTGATTTGAATGTGCATTGATAAAAGAGGTTTCCTTATTCATTTAGGATAAGAAAAGCAGTTCTTTGGGGACTTTACTCTTTTCCTAAGCATAATGATAATTTCTCAGGTAAAACTGCAAAACCCTAAGAAAGTAACAGGCCCATACTTATCTTTACTGAATTGGGAGTAACCCAGGAATGTTGTGGATGTGAAATTATGCAAGTTATTGGAAAATCTTCCTTTGAGCCTTTCAACCTTGCCATGTGTGCCCTGATCAAATTATTCCACCTCTCCAAACTTTTTTCTCGTATTAAGGATAGCAACACCTCTCAGAATTACTGGGAGAACTCCATCAGTTAATGATTCTGAAATATCAGCACAGTTCTTGGCATTGGTGAATGGTAGGTAGTTATTGCTGGGAATTATATAGCAGTGCAAAATGTGTGGATAAGCTTTGATGTCATGTAAACCCTAGCTTTGAAATTCAGCTGGTCTCTTGCTATGTAAGTAACAGCAAGTAATTCAATCTGTCTATCCCCTATTTAATTTGTGAAATAGGGATTGTAGTGACAGTTCCAGAAGATTATTTTGACGATTAAATGAGGGAGTGTGTGCCTGGCACATTGAAGTGTCTTAATAGGTAACAGATGATAGCCATTATTATTTTTATTGCATTTTATTGCTACCAATTTCTAAGCTAAATTAAAAAATATATATATATATATGAAAACATGTTTCATATACATGTGTCTACTTGAGTATAGATTTGAGGGCTCTCCCCCTGATCTTTTAGCAGCTGTCTCACTTTAAAATTTATTTTCAAAAGCTTTCTGATTTATACACAACCAATTTGTATTTCCATTGGAAGATTTTGGGAATCGGAAAACAGAGTGATGATGAAATGAGCATTCATCTGGCTGCTTTATGAATACAATGTTGACGAGAAAGCAGGCAGATCAAACTGTAGCAGATAGCAGACACTTGCCGTAAGACTTCAATAATGCGTATGAGTGATGTCAGACCAGGCATGCAAAAGGCATAAACACAAAGGAAAATCATAATGGGCTTTTCAGGAGAGGGGTTGTTGCCTCCCGATGTGCTAACCTGGATTCTGTTTTGTGCTTTGGTGCCAGCATAAAGATAGCTGGCAGAGACACTGTTGAATTTTTCCATTGCCAATTTGTATTATAATCTGAGAATTGTGTTTTGCTCTTCTCTACTTTACTTTTAATAAATATTCTGTGAACTTTGGGGAAGTAAGCTACTTTAGTTAAGTAATGTCTTTAATCACTTAATTTAACTTATGCGATTAATGCATTCAGCAGCCACAAATCACAGTTCCACCCACAGCATCCTTGCTTAGAATGCTGAGAACTGTAATCATCAATTGGCCTTTCAGAAGGAGAGCTTAGGAAAGGGGAAAGGGACAGTTTCCATTCCCTTATTGTTAAGCTTCCTTTTCTCTCCCTATACACTGATGTTGAAAATGTCCAATCTGTTCTCTTTCCATGGCCTCGTCTTTCCCCCATCCTATGTGCTCTAGTCACATTGGTCTTCCTTCAGTCTTTGAAAGGTCATGTTGTTGGATGGACCTAGAGAGTGTCATACTGAATGAAGTATGTCAGGCAAAGAAGGACAGATATCACGTGACATCCCTTATATGTGGTATCTAAAAAGTTTCTTACAAAACAGAAAGAGACTCACAGACTTCAGAATGAACTTATGGTTGCTAGAGTGGGGGTGGGGAGGGATAGGGACTTTGGGAAGTTCACGTACACACTGCTATATTTAAAATGGATAGCCAACAAGGACCTATTGTATAGCACATGGAACTCTGCTCAATGTAATGTGCCAGCCTGGTGGGAGGAGGGTTTGCAGGGGGAAATGGATACATATATATGTATGGCTGGGGCTTTCCTGGTGGCTCAGATGGTAAAGAACCTGCCTGCAATGCGGGAGACCTGGGTTCAATCACTGGGTCGGGAAAATCCCCTGGAGGAGGGTATGTCAACCAACTCCAATATTTTTGCCTGGAGAATCCCTATGGCCAGAGGAGCCTGATTGGCTATAGTCCATGGGGTCACAAAGAGTTGGACACAACTGAGCGACTAAGTTCACATATATGTATGGCTGAGTCCCTTTGCTGCTCACCTGAAACTACCACAACATTATTAACAGGCTATATGCCAATACAAAATAAAAAGTTTAAAGCTTGGGGGAAGAAAGGAGAAAATAAATGAATAAACAAATTGCAGGAAAAGAAAAGGTCATGTTGCTTCTCATCTGACAGCGTCTACACAACTCTTGACTATCTGGAAAGAGCTCTCTCTCTTCTTCCATCCCCTCTCCCATTCCTAGTCATCCTTCAAGATTTAGTCTGCACCCCAACTCGTTGAGGAAGCTTTCTCTTATTCTCTGACCTGGGTCATGTCCCCAGCTCAGCCATTTCCTCACCACCTTCTCTTTTGCCTTAGTAGCATGTATTGTAATAACAACTAAAGAATTTATGTTTGATATTTTGTGCTTCTCTCTCTTTCTAAAATAGAAGCTCTGCAAGAAAGAGCAGGAGCTATGTTTGCCTTGTTCACATATGTTTCCAGTGCCTGGTGCCATATGATAGCATAACAGGCAAAAATGCTAAGGTATTATATGGATTCAAATTGACACTAATGTGCTTTACCATTTTATTGTTGCTGTTGATTTTTGGGGGGGGGGTGTTTTCTTCAAAGGTGTGGTTTAGAGGAAAGAATGACATATGTAACTTTCAAGGTCTAACACTATTCTCCTTTAGTTGTTTCTTCTTATTACAGTAGATTACTGTGAGTGAAGAGGTACTGGCTATGAAAGGGTATATGTGATGGCCTTAAGGCTAAGCTGTAACAGTTATCTCCCTTGCTCCACTCTATAAGTTTCTTTCTTGATCAACTTGAGGAGATCTATATTCCATTACGACAAAGGCTTGTGCTGTGAGGAAGAAGATTTCCTTTACATAGGAAAATAGCCTGTCACCCATCAATGTTGGTGACACATGGATGGACCAGAACCTAGAGTTCAGCTAAAGTGGCATATCTGGCAAATGTTACAATGTTGGGAAGGCAAAGAACAATGGTTTAGAGGGCCAGAGTGAGGGATCATCAGGTGGGTCCAGGGACCTGAGAGTGAGTGGAGGAAAGGGTTAAACAGACTTGGGATGAAAACAAACGTGCTGACATTGTTGAAAGACTTGTTCACAGGCTGTAGCCATCTTTCATGCCAACAATAGGAAACATATTCATCTTCTCTAGCTTACTTTTTCTAATCTCCTAATGGTGTCTGAGGCTGCCTTGGGCCTGTTGGCCACCTATTAATCAGTGAGGACACTGGCATTTTCACAGTGTTATTTGAGGGAGGCGGTGTATTGTAAAAGCTTGGGTTTGGGTCTGTTCAGATCTGACTAATCCTGGCTGTTATCATTTCCTCTCTGTGAGTCTCAGTTTCCTCATCTGTGAAAAGTGAAGAGTTAGTCACTTCAGTTGTGTCCACCTCTTTTCAACCCCATGGACTGTAGCCTGTCGGTCTTCTCTGTCCATGGAATTCTCCGGGCAGGAATACTGGAGTGGTTAGCCATTCCCTTTTCCAGGGGTCTTCCCTGACCCAGAGATGGCACCTGGGTCTCCTGCGTTGCAGGCAGATTCTTTACATGAGAGCCACCAGGGAAGCCCTTCCTCATCTGTAAAATGGACCTAATAACACCACTGACCTCAGTTTTAGAGCATGGTTTACGGCATTCATTAGAGACTATTTTTTAAAGCATTTACTATGGTTCCTGGTACAGAGTAGGCATTCCATACCTGCTTGCTATTATTGTTGTTTGCTAGGACACACCCAGAAACCCACAATGATTTGCCTGAAGATGTGACTGGGTTTGCATGTCCAGTAGAGCCTGGGCAGGGTGGTAGTGGTTCTGGAATGCCAAGCTTGCTGTGGTCACTCAGTCTATTCCAGAAACATTCCAAAGTTCTGAAGCTTCCCAGCAAACTAAGTCTCAGTGGAAAGGAAATTACAGCCACCAAATGTAGCATGGAGCTTAAATCTAGTTTGTCCCACTTCACAGCAAAGCATGTGACAAATGAGGCATCTCATCTTGCTTTCCTGGAAGTTTTGCTGGAAAGAGATGGTCTTGTAGCTTTTGATTGCATTCACCCAATTCAGCCAGTACTTCAGAGTTGCAACAACAGCCCAGTGGGCACACAGTTTTATGAAGCCCATTTCTCCACTGAAGAACAACACATCTGACTAAAGAGTCTCCTACCACAACTGCTTCCTAGAGTAAGACAGCAGCACCAGCTAAATTGGTGACTGTATCTATTTTTGCTTTAGAAATAGGGTCTGAAAATAACCTCTGGATTGATAACCACATTTAGGGGTTTTCATGAAAGCAATTTGATATATGCAAAAGTTTTAGTACTTGTTTACAATTTGAAATCACAAATCCACAGACTCCATTCTGGATTGGCTAGGATGCTGTGAGCCTATTTCAGTAACTTAAATGAAGGCTGTATCTGATTAATGATAACAGTAAATTAGAGTTCCCCATATAGTGGCCACTCTTTTCTGAGTAAATCAAACAGAAAACCCCCCTCTCTAAGATAATAGCTTATTGACATCAGGCCGCTGCGTGCACGAGTGTGTGTGTGTGTGTGTGTGTGTGTGTGTGTGTGTGTGTACCCACAGAACTCGTTCTTTGGAATTCTCCCATGGAAAAGCAAAGGAAGGAAGTGAGGGGAGGATGGGGCGATTGCATCCTGTGCTTGATAGGGGTGTGGCCACGGCTGCCTCAGCCTCCGGGACACTGGTACATGATTGTTTTTTCACTTCGGACGCCTGAACAGTGATAAGTCTTGATGAAAGGCACTGGCAGCTCTCAGTTCATAGCTGGACAGAAGTCTTCTTAGCGGCCTGAGTCTCACTCAGTACTTCATTTCTAGAACTTCGGGGGAAAAGGACCCGCAGCTCACACACACATTAGGACTTCAGACCCCCTAAGACTTCGGTTCTGGCCACTCCTATGAATGAAATTGCCAATGGGTAGGCTAGGTGCATTGTTTTAAGGAAAATGAAATGTTTCTTCCTGCTGCTTCCTAAATCTGATTTGAAATGATGGATTCTGCCCTGAAAGCAGAGATGAACTCTTTGGAATTTTTTGAGGTAACGTATTAGAAAGTTCTATGAAATGAATTCCACTCTCTGATTTCCATGTCCAACTGCTTGGGATTTACAGTTCTCTCTACTTTTCTCTTTGAAAAATTCTTAATGCTGTCTGCTCTCAGTTTGGTTAGGAACAATTATTAACAACTTATCTGGTACATTTATCATGTTTAGTCATTTGACATCTCAACATCAGTGCTGGAATTAAAGCTTTTGTGAAACTTTTACAAACATTTATACAGTCCCCTCAATGTGAATTTCTAGAGTTTCACTGGTTTTAGATGAATTATTTTACTGGGATGTTAAGTACAAGTTCTGCCTCCAAGAATGCTTTGAAAATGGCATTAGACTGAGTCAAAACAGATTTCGTGACCGGTCATCTGCCTCTGGAATAATAGTGTTTTTGATGGATTTAAAAACTTTTCTCTCTGGGAATGAGATGTTAAAACTGATTTATTTGTAATGTAATATTTTTGTGGGAAAGTATTCATTCATATGAATTCACATTCTAGAGAGTAGTGATTTAACAATCTTATAAGAAAATTTTAACTCAAGAATAAAACCATGTTTTTTAAAAATATTTTCTTGTGACATCTGTGGCAAAGTGGCCCAGTTTTCTATAGACCTTCTGAATCTGCTTTAATTGTTTAGAAACTGAAATGAAGGCAGAGCAAAATTTCAATTCTATTTTAATTTTTTCAAATGAAAAAATTTATTTTTTTGGCTATGTACCAAAAATGGTTCTCAAAGGGGGTGGGGATATTATTTTTATTGGCATATAGCATACTTAGCATTTAGTGCCTGAGAGCCATGGATCCTTAACTATTTCTATAATGTACTGGATAGATACAAAGAATTATCCACTAGAATGTCAGGAGCATCCTTATTGAATAACATGCTCAGTTTAATGAAAAGGAAATTGATGATGTAGTAAAGATTCAGGTGAGCAATCTAATGTCTGGGAAGATTATCAATCTTCTGATAAAGCCATTTTGGGGCAGGACCCAAGGGAGTAGCCCCTTCTTCAAAATTATTCTTTAGAATCAGTAGTAGTAACTGTTCCAGAAAGATTGCTCCCACGTGTTTCTAATTCATATTTTCAAAACTTGTTTGGATTAACTCTGACAAGTATCCAGTTCTTTTCAATAAGGGCAATAGCCTTCTTTAAATAGTTATCTATTACAGTTTCCAGTCCTTATTATAAATTCTTTTTACTAAGCTTCTTAAGATCAAAGTAGTAATTTACCCTGAACCAAAGGATGGTTTGGGACTAAACATTATATTTTATGATGGTACATTTCCCAGGATCTGCAGTTATCATGTCCAGTGTAAAAGAGACATCCTGGAAGATCTAGAGGTTGCTTTTAAACTTCATTTAGTATTAGAAGGAATTATCTATGAGTGAGAGCTTAGTGTATTCATGAAAAATAATCAGAGGAAAGAAAAGGAGGACATGTAGTCAAAACAGTGTGATTTCTGGTGACTTTTTAGGCACACAGTGGGTGACAGAGAGTCCTAAGGTGAAGCTGTATTCAGTCTTGGATTTACTGTGTATAGAGAGGAGGGTGCCTCTGCCGGTTTCTTTCTTTCTTTTAAATACTTAATTGGCTGTGCTGGGTCTTTTAGTTGTAGCCTGTGGGAACTAGTTTCCTGATCAGAGATCAAACATGGACCCCTTGCATGAGTACAGAGTATTAGCCACTGGACCACCAGGGAAGTCCCTACCTGACTGTTTTTTAAAGCCAGGCTTAAAGCTCATTGAAAGAGCTTTCAGCTTTGAGTGACCCTCTGCCAAGAACTAGGCAGATACTCTATGTGGGAGAATGTGCTACATGGCATAGTACATGGCATAATGTGCTATTAATATCACTGTACTTTTGCTGCCTGATTATTTGGCATCCTTTGCCTAAGAAAGAAAAATTTCCAAAAACATATAAATAAGTATGCTTTTTTGCTTTAAGTGTATTTTTGAAAATAGAATAAAATAAGTTTCTTTAAAGGAAATACATTAAAAAAGTTAAAACTAAATAAAGTTGGGAAATTTTTCCTTTCTGAGTATTAAAGACATAGCTCTTTTTAAAAACGACAAAATAGATTTAGAAACCTAGACATGTGGCTCCTAGTATGTACCAGTTTCACAATCTATACATATGTCCTCCCCACAGAGTTCTGAGCTAGGAGCGCTACTATCATTTTATGGAAGAAAGAAATGGAGAATTTGCAGTTTTAAGACTTGCCCAAGGTCATACAGTAAATGGGGAAAAATGTACTTTAAACTTAGGTCTACTATTTTATGAATTTCTAGGATCCTAGCATCACCTAGCAGCCACAGCCTGGTAACACGCTTATCAAGCAGTATACTACTTTCATTGCACCTGTAATAAATGGCATGTACCTAAAAACAAAAAACATACTTCTGTTGGTGAATAGAGGGTCCTTGTGAACTAACTGCTAGTGATATATTAAATATGCGGCATTAAGGGTTTTATTGAATTACTCAGTGATGGAGAAGCAGAACGTTCTGTGTTGGCTGATTAAGGGTGAATGTGGGGATAGTTGGATTTTCAGGAGTTGTCTGAATAAAGAAGGGGAAAGGAGGAGAGTGGTGGACTTAGTGAGGGTGATGCTTGGGCTTGGAGAGAGTTTAGAGGCAGATGAGTCACCTCCAGGGTCACTGGATTGAAGCGCCTGGAATTGGTTCAGAGCCTTGTGCACTAAGGGTGGATATTTATAGCTTTGGTGGCTCTGTTTGCGCAGGAAAGATGGCGATGGGAGGAGGGTCATGTTTAGGTCATGGCTCCAAGGCTTGTGCTGGCCTGGGCCTAAAACATCATGGTGCACCATCCTCTCTATCCTTGTACAATGTACTCTGTACACTGCAGCCAGAAAGATTTTTTTATTAGATGCAGATCATGTCACTTCCCTGCTTTGAATTCTCCAGTGACTTTCCATTATCCTCCAAGTGAAATCCAGACTCTTGACTGTGGTCTAGATAGATGGTGTGGCATAGCATTGAGAAGTGTGGCTTCTGGAGCAAGAAAGCCTGGATTCACACTGCACGTACTAGTTTTGGGATTTGTAGTGCATTTCTTAACTTCTTTGTGCCTTAGTTCCCCTATTGTTAAAAATCTCATAATGATACCTCAAAGGATTGTTAGAGGTTGTAATGAGTTAATAAGGCAACACAGTAGAACAGTGCCCAGTGCAAGGTAAGCTCTCTAGTGTTTATTACTGTTCATGTCTGCAAGCTGGCCCTGCCTACCTCTCCCATCTCATCTTCTCCTACTCTCTGCTCATCATTCACTCTGCATTGCTTTATAGTTCCTGGGAACGTGGAGGGCTTGTCTTGTCTCAGGGTGCTTGGACTTTCCTTTGTTGCAAATCTCCCAGTTGAAAACATTCTCACTTCGTTCATGGCCCTGTTCAAATGGTTCCCTCAACAGCCTATGGAAAATAGTATTCTTCCACCAACCTCACTCCCCTCCTGCTCCCTGGCTGCATTTCTTTAAGTCATGTTACCACCACCTGACTTTATATTATATCTACTACACTACGTGGCATGCACATTATTTTGTGTTTGATTGTTCATCGCTTTCCCCACTGGACCAAAGTCTCCACAAGGACAGGGACTTTGCCTCTCTTATTCCCCCTCAAATCCCTGTCACTTAGAATACAGCCTGCCAGAGAGGGTTTGTTCAGTAGATATCAGTTCAGTTCAGTAGCTCAGTCGTGTCCAACTGTTTGCAACCCCATGAACCACAGCATACCAGGCTTCTCTGTCCATCACCAACTCCCAGAGTTCACCCAAACCCATGTCCATTGAGTTGGTGATGCCATCCAACCATCTCATCCTCTGTTGTCCCCTTCTCCTCTGGCCCTCAATCTTTCCCAGCATCAGGGTCTTTTCAAGTGAGTCCTCTCTCTGCACCAGGTGGCCAAAGTATTTGAATTTCAGCTTCAACATCAGTCCTTTCAATAAACACTCAGGACTGATCTCCTTTAGGATGGACTGGTTGGATCTCCAAGGGACTCTCAAGAGTCTTCTCCAACACCACAGTTCAAAAGCGTTCATTCTTCAGTGCTCAGCCTTCTTTCAGTAAATATGTGTTGAATTAATTTTGAATTTCATTCCCACCATCACTTCTGTAATTGTTTTCTTTCTGTTTTTAGGCCTTAAAGTCTCCCTTCTAATTTTTGTTAGCCTGTCATCATCTTGCCTCAAATTATGGACCTTTAGAAAAATATAATTTACCTATTCTTTCTCATGAAAGTTCTTTAATAATAGGAAGTCTTGTTTTAACCTGTCAGCTTTAGTACCAGGAAGGGGATTGTGGTATTTCAGTGTCATTGTTACATAATATTCCTAAAGTGGATCTTGTGCCAAGTTGTTTATCAAGATACCATATGCTGACCATGCTTGACCCTTTAAAGGAGTTTAGGCTTACATTCTCATTGTAAAAGTATAATTGCTGCAGGAAATATAGCCATGCAAACTGTTGAGGAAAATTATGTACTGACAGCAGTGTATACTTCATTTTTAAGTCTCAGATTTTACAGAGTGCCTAATTCCTGCTTATATTTCTAACATGAAATTGACTAAAATTATTACAAATTGCATATTCTTTTTTCACAATGATATTTATTATAAATTTTTATAATAGCCAAATAAAACAGAGTATTTGATGTAAGAAAACTTTTAGTGATTTTTCCATTTGATGTATTATCAAGGAATTTGAGTTTCCTATAGGAAAACATTCAGCTGAGGAAAAAGATAAATTTTAATTTAGAAATGCTCTGAAAGTCTTCATCAGGAAAAAATCTTGTTTGATATGTTTCAAAGACTTTTGCGAGAAATTGATCATGTGTTCTGAGGAAAGCTAATTCATCTTTTTGTGCATTGGTATGACAGACTGTAAGATATAAACAGAGTTGAATGTCAACTAGGCGTATCAGTGTGATTGAATTAATACAAAATTATTGTTATAAAGATTGAGAGTTTAAGTAAATTGATCTTGTTAAGTTAGTGTAAAGAACTTAGCAATATTGTCCTTGGTTTTCTCTATTTCAAAAAAGACAGAGATCTCTTTAAAAAAGGCTTTATGCATCCCTTGGTGAGAATTTTATTTCCTCCTTTGTATATTTTAACAGTAAATACTGATATTCACTTAATGCTATATCATCATAATTAAAAAAATATATGAAGACATCTCTTATTTAACTAAATATGAGCACCTACTATGTGCCAGATATTGTTCCAGTTACTTAATATGTATCAGTGAACAGAATAGACAAAAGTTCTTGACCTTTTGGGGTTTACCTCTTGGAGAGAAAGACAGTATACAAATATATAGATTATATAATGTGTTAGATAGTGATAGGGTTTTGGAAAGGAAATTGAGTAGGTTAAAATACTCCAGGAATGCTAGAGGCAGTCAGGGTAGATTTCATTGAGATGGTTATGTGCAAACAAACAAAAAAAAAATGATTTAAGGAGAAGATTGATCCATATGGATATATGGGGAGAAAGTTTCAGAAAGATAGATCCTGAGGCAGAATCCTGAACAGAACTTTGAGGATATTGTAGAGGAGGATAAAAACTTTATTTTCTTAAGTTTGGCTACCAGGCCTGCAAATTAGACTGAAAGAAGACAGATTAAGAGGAGAAAGGATATGCAAATTTTAATAACTGTTAAAATTTTTGTTTCTGCTTACACGAAGCCTTCTTGTATATGAAGACCAGAAAGAGTGATTGAACTTGGGCTTATATGCTACTTTAACAAAGGGCAATAAATTGTGGAGAAGTAACTAGACTGAGCGACTTCACTTACACTTTTCACTTTCATGCATTGGAGAAGGGAATGGCAACCCACTCCAGTGTTCTTGCCTGGAGAATCCCAGGGATGGGGGAGCCTGGTGGGCTGCCATTTATGGGGTTGCACAGAGTCGGGACACAACTGAAATGACTTAGCAGCAGCAGCAGCAGCAACTAGACAGAGAGTAGGGGTTGGCTTTTAAGGTTGGTAAATTGTGGGAAGGTAAATATATGGGGGGAACTACTGGAGGATAGTAGTATCTTCCAGTAGTATTTTTTAGGAAGGTTTGTTAATGCAGACTGAAGCTAGTTCCTTCTCTTTCAGTGAGCAGTGACTGAATTATTTTACTCTTTCTAGTATGGAAGAGGGAGACCAGAGATGAAAATTTGGGTCTTGCTTTTATTTTTTATGTTTATTATTTATTTATTTACTTACTTACTATTTATTTTATTTTTACTTATTCTATTTTACAATACTGTATTGGTTTTGCCATACATTGTGGCGTATTTTGGCATGGTGTACTTGGATCCCCTTCACGATCAGGGAGTCCATTGTGGCTGGAGTGGATGGAGTGGATAGAGTGTGTAGAGGGGTAGAATAGGGAAAGATGAACTCAGAGCTGTAATCTTTTGAGGTGTGGAGACTGAGGCTGCCAGGTCCTATAGGACACTGTTCACCTCAATAAAGACTTTGAATTTTACTCTGAGAGAAATAGGAATCCATTTTTCACATGAAAACATTATGCAGGCATGTGTGTCCGACTCTTTGCGATCCCATGGACTGTAGCCCACCAGGCTCCCCTATCCATGGGATCCTCCAGGCAAGAATAACTGGAGTGGGTTGCCATTTCCTACTCCAGGGGATCTTCCTCACCCTGGGACTGAACCTGTGTCTCCTGTGTGTCCTGCATTGGCAGGTGAGTCTTTAACCATTGCGCCACCTGGGATGCCTGTGTTTAAAATGAATTCTTCTATAAACCCTCTCTGACTGAAACTCTTGTGAGGTATTTACTTAAATGAGTCCAAATATTTCTTCTCACTGATCTGTTGGTGGTTCCCTCACTCCTTCCTTGTCAAAATGAGGGTTTAACTGACTAGTTTAGGATAAGGTATTTTATGTAGGAAGTTGCTTAGCAGGGCCTCCAGCCTCTGCCCAGCATGTGTGGAGGTCTGAATGTTGAGGAGACCTCAGGGGTATGGTTTAGGACTTGGTTATAAATTATGTCACCCAGCATGGGTCTACCGAAACATGTAATTTGGATTGAGCTCTACCACTCCTGGTGAGGCCTCCTGTAGAGACAAGAGTAACACACCTCTCATACTGTGGGTGTGTATGGCACTGAATCAGTATATGCACTCCACCCCACTCCCCTATCCCCATGCCAAATGCTCCCTTGTTTCCTTGCAGGCAGTGAGACACGGACTTCAGTGCAAACATCCCCAAGGGCAGACGTTTCCCTCTGCAAGCGTATCTTCTCCGCCCCTGTTGCTTTTTCTGTCCTGTAATGTGCTACTGTCTTTTTCTCTCATCTCCAACACATTATAATCAACAAAACTTTCTGGTCTCTCTAAGAAAAATGCCATTCAAGTGGTTCCAAAGCCATAGTCACCAGTGGGGACATTCTCATTTGATAACATGGTATCGTCATTGCAATCTCATATGTCTGATATACACACTCTTTTTTCTTTTTCCCCTCACTCAGAGAGGGTGTTAGTGTACAGAATTGTGAGTCTCAGGACATCGGGTTAAAAACAAATGTAAAGTGTGCCGATTCAGTTTGTTAGGGAATTCTCATAGCACTTAATCAGATTGGTGCTCTGTTTGGTACCATCAGTGGTAAAGAGTCACCCCTTCCCTGCAGTTTAGCTTAAATCTCAGTCATTATCAGAGTTTTCCTCTCACATAACTTGCCTAGCAATTGCAGGAAGATTTGTAGAGTTTTAACAGTCACACAGGTCCTGTGAAGCTGTGTTTTGCCTAGGTCTAGAATGGTCATTTTGTTTCAAGTTATATTAATAGTTTAGGATTGCTTTCTAAATCCCAAATCCTACACAAGGCATCTAATTTCTGAGTGTAGCTAGAATAAATTGAGGCTCCTTTATGATCTTATCTCAGGAAGTAGGGATATTCAATTTGTATCCCAAAGTAATTTTATATCAATGTAGATGTTTATGACATTTTATGAGAAAATATAGGGAGCAGCTGCTTTAGAGCAAAAGAAAACTTGTAAGCATCATTTTTCATCTCTGGCACAGTCTGTCACATGGCATCTTTCTCACAAAATTTCTCATCTTTTTTCAGTTCCCCTAGATTGGCTGATAGAAGTGTGAGGACTTTGAATACGTTTTGTTCCTGTTTTATCTCTAGTACTATATGGAGGTTTTAGAAATATTAATATTAATAATATTAATTTCTAAAACCTCCATACATGAACTATGAACTTCCTGATGTTCAAGCTGGTTTTAGAAAAGGCAGAGGAACCAGAGATCAAATTGCCAACATCCGCTGGATCATGGAAAAAGCGAGAGAGTTCCAGAGAAACATCTATTTCTGCCTTATTGACTATGCCAAAGCCATTTACTGTGTGAATCACAATAAACTGTGGAAAATTCTGAAAGAGATGGGAATACCAGACCACCTGACCTGCCTCCTGAGAAATTTGTATGCAGGTCAAGAAGTAACAGTTTGAACTGGACATGGAAGAACAGACTGGTTCCAAATAGGAAAAGGAGTACATCAAGGCTGTATATTGTCACCCTGCTTATTTAACGTTTATGCAGAGTACATCATGAGAAACGCTGTACTGAAAGAAACACAAGCAGGACTCAAGATTCCCCTATGATCTCTGAAAGTATAGCTCCATATTCATCTCCCAAAGACGTTTCAAACTTGAGAGACCAGTCCCATATTCACTGTACACAGTCTCAGGGAATGCTGATCATTCCTGTTTGGTTCTCCTTTAATACTTTGTAAAGTATGCACACCTCTATCCTAGCAGTTTTAGTATTGCATTATACCTTACAGGCCAGTCTTTTCCTACTACACTGCCATCTCCTTATGGCAGGAGATGGGGTGTTGGCTTTCATAGTAGGCGGTCAATAAAAACCATTCAACTGAAGGAAGGAAAAAAAGGAGGAAGGAACAAACTGACAAATAAGAGGGAAGTGATTAATGAGATGTGCATGGCAGATGTGATTGCTCAGCTTCCCTGGAGATTACTGTGGAACAAGTTTTTTCCACGTGAGGTATTTTTGTAGTACTGTATCAGAAACAACTGAATGAGGTGTTTACTAAAATTAGCTCCATATTCATCTCCCAAAGACGTTTCAAACTTGAGAGACCAGTCCCATATTCACTGTACACAGTCTCAGGGAATGCTGATCATTCCTGTTTGGTTCTCCTTTAATACTTTGTAAAGTATGCACACCTCTATCCTAGCAGTTTTAGTATTGCATTATACCTTACAGGCCAGTCTTTTCCTACTACACTGCCATCTCCTTATGGCAGGAGATGGGGTGTTGGCTTTCATAGTAGGCGGTCAATAAAAACCATTCAACTGAAGGAAGGAAAAAAAGGAGGAAGGAACAAACTGACAAATAAGAGGGAAGTGATTAATGAGATGTGCATGGCAGATGTGATTGCTCAGCTTCCCTGGAGATTACTGTGGAACAAGTTTTTTCCACGTGAGGTATTTTTGTATACTGTATCAGAAACAACTGAATGAGGTGTTTACTAAAATTCAGATTCCTGCCACCTGACTCAAACCTACTAACTAGAAATCTGTGTTTTGCAGGATCCCAGGCTATTCATTGTGAGCGATGGAGTTAGGCAATCATTGCCCTGGAGGATCAGTTAGCTAAAGGGAAAGGTGCAGGCATGCTCAGTCATGTCCACCTCTTTGCAACCCCATGGACTGTAGCCTGCCAGACTCCTCTGTCCATGGCGTTTTCCAGGCAGGAATACTGCAGTGGGTTACCATTTCCTCCTTGGGATCTTCCCAACCCAGGGCTTGAACCCACATCTCTCGTGGCTCCTGCATTGACAGGTGAATTCTTTACCACTGAGCCATTTGGGAAGCAAATATGTAGGTGATGTTGGTAAATCAGGTTATATAGAGATTTTAAGACAAGGTAAAATTATGTGGTTTCATTAAGGGAAAGAGACTGTATCTCATCTAATTAACAAAATCTGAGAATGTTCTCTGAGCTATTGTACTCTATAAGTAATAAAAAAGAGAATTAGTTTTGTGTGGTATAATCATATACGCGTGCTCCTTTATTCCTGGGTCCAAATACTTTGTTTTTCCCTTGGAGAAACAGACTTAACATAAGTAGTTCTAGTGTTAAAAACAAAATTAACAGGAGTAGCCCTAAAGAGTACAGCTGATCTCTGAACAACATGGGTTTGAATTACTCAGGTCTACTAATACTTGATTTTTTTCAATAGTAATACTGCAGTTCCACACGATCCATGGTTGGTTGAATCTGTGGATGTGAAACTACCTGTGGATAAGGAGGAACCCATTGAATGTGCAGAGAGCTGACTACAGGTTGAGATTTGATTGCAGAGAGGGGCAGTTTGCCTAACCCCTGCTTTTGTTGTAGTTCCAGTTCAGTCACTCAGTTGTGTCCGACTCTTTGCGACCCCGTGAACCGCAGCACACCAAGCCTCCCTGTCCATCACCAACTCCCGGAGTTCACCCAAACCCATGTCCATTGAGTCAGTGATGCCAATCAACCATCTCATCCTGTCGTCCCCTTCGCCTCCTGCCCTCAATCTTTCCCAGCATCAAGGCCTTTTCAAATGAGTCAGTTCTTCACA